>QANT01000344.1:0-52167 GCA_003254885.1 Purshia tridentata
ATACTATATTGTATTAAAACTAAAAAAAATCAATCTAATCACACATTAACTGTGACTGTCTTACAATTTAGTTGTAATTGTCTTGGTAAGTTAAAAAAGATAACTCCCACCACTATACAAAGTATTATTTTGAGTAAAAGTATTGTTTTGACCTCTATTTATACTATATTGTAATACAATTTCTCTTTAAAAAATTTTAATTTAGTCACAACTTAACTGTGACTATATCACAATTTAGCTGTGACTGTCATTTAGTCACAACTAAATTTGAAGTTAAGTGTCGTACAGTCAAAACTAAAATTGAAATTGAGACTATATGAACTAATTTTCAAGACAATATAAAAGTATCAAGGACAATTTTGTCAAAACTTTATAAACTTTATCTAAGACCCATCATATGTGGGCCAAAAGACAATAAAAGGGTAAATTTGTCAAACAAATGGGTTTAAATTTGTGACATATTCTAAAAATTAAATTCAATAGTTAGTAGTCAAACCTAAAAATTATAAGCAAAACTAATTTTTTGAAAAAGTATTGAAATTAGGTACTTAATCTTAAATTTCTATTATTTAATTGCTAAATGCTAATGAAGTTGTGTGGGGGTATTAATTATGAAGGAAGTTTTTTCTTTTTCTTTTTTTTTCTTTTTATGGTATGGAAAGTGGGTGTATGTCAACGTTTTTAAAATAAACACAAGAATCTGACCCTTACAATTGGGAAAAACTATGCCATAAATTTTATCATATGAAAGATGGTTGTTTTGATTTAAGATCAGGGTGATACAAGCTTTTAAGCGTGCAACACAGGGATTCCGTTCCTTTTATCCCATATAGAAAAATTAGTAGTAAAACCTATGAACTCCAACAACAATTCTAAACTAGCCGAAATCTTTTACAAATTCATGTGTAACTACATATTCAATAGCTAGTTGCTATTATCTTCATTTATAATCAGATAAAGATAGGAGCAAAAACATACGACAACAACAAAGAGCAATCTGTAACATAGACTACAGAGTACTAGCATTAGCAGACTAAACTTTCCTCATGATTGTAAAAACCATTCTCTTCCTGCTGCCTTTGTCTCTCTTCGACATTCTTCGTTGGCAGCTTTGTTTCAACTGCTTGGGCATGCTCAGGTTTGGTGGATATGCGCACCAGAATTTATGATTCTTCTGCGTCTCATCAATTGGTGATTTATTAGCACTTTTTGATGCCAACTTGGCCTTGTGTTTCTCCCCCTCAAAAGATCTTTCCTTAATTTTGAGAGAGAGAGAGATCATGATTGCAAATTAACGTATAAAATATGAAATATGTTACTAAACAATCATCTACTACATGAAATATGTTACTAAACAATCTAAATGACTCCCACATATAAAATGTGAAAACCAAAGAAAACAATCTTTTAATTAAAAAATACACCTTGACATTTTCGGACACTACTGGTGTTGGGACTGTTGACTGGTTTATCTTGGGGCAGTGGCTCAATAACAAGCCCACTGCGAGCGCCCACGCGCCACCAAAGGCAAGCTCCCCTCACCAAACGCCAAATTACCAAAAGCCCCATCTTCCCTGCAATTCACCGCCTACGCCAACCTTTCCTGCATATGAGAAGGTAAATGACCAAAATACCCATATTCCTGATGACCCAATAGCGGCGGCAACGTTTGGTCGACCCAGAACCAGTCGCTCAAACCCAAATGGGGCGATCCGAAAGTTAAAGAATGGGCGAAATCGAACACTATGGAGCGACATGCTTTGATGAGAGCATCAGCTCCCTCCTGACCTCGGCTTCCAGCTGGCGCTGCCTAGCGATCTCCGTATCTCCTCATATGAGGAGGAGCAGTGAGCTGACGAAGGGGGAATGTGGGTAGAGGATCGGACGTTGAACTCCATCTCCTCCATGGCCAATGTAGACTAAGTCACTGTTACACATGAATCCATGATGTGTCTAGTAATGATTACAGAGTAAAGCTTTTAATAACAATAACAGGTATATAACCTTTATAACCTTTATAATATGCAAAATCACATGACAAAATAGACACACAGAACATACATCACTAATAGGCAACAGAACTTATGTTAAAATCATCTTATTTCTTGAGCTGATTCATGACACTGAGTGGTATGATGAGAAAAGAAATGATGATGATATTAAACAGCTCAAATATAAGGTAGATGCTTTGACTTGTCATTATCTGTACATACTATTCAAGTTGTGATATTCTTGCGTTTAAAGCATAAGCAAACGTTCACGAGCACAAAAACTAATTTTACTAAATACTGAGCCATTCATCTTCATGCTTAACCATCATCTACAGTTACAAATCTGAGAAACCATTTTTTCCGAAAGAGTAAAACACAATGGAAGCTCTTGTAATTCATGGTCCAGAGCAGCCACTAATTCTATTCAATTTCACCCGACTTTGAATCACTTCCTGTGGCTTCGGCTGGTGAGGATTGCTCAGTTGCAGGTTCAGTGGACCGAAGGGGCTTCTTGAACTGCACCAAGATCATGGTCATGTTATCACATCCCTCACCACCAGCAGTCGATGGCGCCAAACACTTATCAAGGACCCTCTCACACACCACAGATAGCTTTCTTTCCTGCAAGATTTACAATGAATAGTTTCAATGAGAAGCAGAAGAAAAAGAAAAAGCACCACTTCAATTGCATTCCGAGAATGTTGTGCTTGCTTTCAAACCATAAGAAGAAAAGAAAAAGAGACAGATATGTGCTTACCGAGCTTAGTTGTTCATGTATAAAATCTACCAGTTGCTGGCTTGACATGCAATCCCTGTAAGAAATTACAAAAGCAACAATCACTACTTTTATATTATTATCAACTCAGATTCAGACAAGCATCCATATATTGTGGGAAGAAATTAGCAATCAAATTTACAGTGTGAATTAAATTTACACGTACCAGATGCCATCACATGCTAAAACAAGAAATTCGTCTTCATCACAAAGCTCAACCTGATTAAAAAATCATCAAATAAATTAAAATAGAAAAAAAACAATTATTGTTTGTAAAATTTTCATTTTGAAAAGACAACGCCTACTAAAACAGTTAAAAGTAACTAGGAAATGTAGATAGCCCCAAAACCACCATTTTATCAAACCCATGATATTTTAAATATATTATCTATATCTTGTCAAAATGTCAACATTGCAAGTATATACATACAGTGTTTATATCTGGACTCGCAGTTACAATTTGCTTTTCAGCTGGCAAAAATTTATTCTGCTTGAATTCCATGTCACCTGCAGTATATGCAAAACTAATATAAGAATGGGAACTACATAACTATCTATTAAGATCCCTTCACAAACATGCATATGCATGCACACACATAATGTAACATAACCATGTCAATAGGGGTGTGTGTGTGTGTGTGTGTGTGTGTGTGTGAGCACACGCATGCATGTGGGCATTTCTTCCAATTAGGATGTGTTCCGTCTTTCTTCTGAAGCAGTTTCATACTTCCAAATCATATCCATAAGTTTATTTTTCGAACAATATAATTTAAAGCCTTTTTGGTAATTGAAATTTCAAAAAGCAAGGAACATTAGGAATTCACATTCAGGCAGTAAAATTACCTATAGCTCTTGCAAGATTCAAACTGCCATTGACTCGTCCTGCATGAATAAAACCACCAGCTTTTAAAATCCTCTCCTTCTCAAGCTCAAGATCAGGTTTGTGATCTCTTGACAGATTATATGCCTGAAAAGGATATGTCACATTCAGAAAACTATAAACAATGTTCGATGAGAATCAAGAACAAAGGAATTTTCTCAATTATAAGCATGCCAACTCCTTTAGATACCCTTGTAATTTAAGTTAAAATCTCATCACTTTTAACCATTTGATATTGGAAAGCAAAATCTTAAGCAATCAACATAACAAGCATGCAGAAGAACAACAGGAAATAATGAATTACCTGACCCTTCCTAGATATCACACAACGAGAATCACCAGCATTTGCAACAACAAGTTGCTTGTTTCTAAGAATTGCAACGCAGGCTGTGCTCCCAGAAGTTGGACCAGTAAAATCAGAGTGAGGTCCCTGAAAAACATAATTTAGTTTAAATTATGGAATGCATAGACATCATGAAACCAAATGAAACAAATCATTTGTATGGTTGGCCCAAATCAACAATGTGTGTGTGTGTGTGTGTTTGTGTGCAGGCCTGTCCCTATATATTATAGATAATCTCTTGGTGCCTTTGGTTCCATCCTAAACTATGTTTTGTGTGAGGAATTCTAAATAAGAGTCAAAGATTGGATCAGAAGAATGGAAAATGGAAGAGATGGGAATGAGTTCGTCTCTCTCTCTCTCTCTTCTTGTTTGGTTGGAGAGGGAAAAAACTGGGCTTGTTTGGATATAAAGCAAGCAAAAATAACATAAAGTAATATTATTATTTTATTTGTAATATTACTATTTTATCATGATCTATTTTAATATTAAAGTATAGAACTGTAAATTTGCAACATAGGCACGGCCCATGCTTGCCTTCCTCCATTTGCCCAGTTTTGGACAGTTTAATTCTGTGGGTCTGAATGGGTTTGTCATCCTTCCTCTCTACCTTTTCTCCCTTCTACCTTACTACCCACCAATCAAGCTTCATTCTCTCCCTTTTCCTTCCACCTACATCTTTCCTTTCACCTTTCCCCTATATCAGACATGGTGCTAGGTTTAGCAGGAGAATATATTCTAACAAGCATACAAATTGTCACTGAATGATTAAATGCTGAATAACAAGAAGAATTCTAGTACTCTAATAAATATACAAATAAACCAGAACAAGCATATCAGAATCTGCTCTACATAAAGATAATAACCTCAAGCAACTTTATGGTTCTTGCACCTACCTCCTCAAAAGCCCAATCATCAGCTTGATCACTACCCTCACTGCTCCTTGGAGACCAAATTAACCCTTCTATCATGCCAGTAAACTTGTTTATCTTATCTCCCAAAACAGCTAACTCTCTCCAACCCCTTTGTCCACGCATCATTTCATCCATTCTGCATAATCAAACGAACAACACCTTAACCTCAAAAAAACCAAAAAAAAAAAAAGAGTACTAAAGTACACCAATCTTAGGATACAAGCATACACCAATCTTTTCACAAACTTACCATGCAAAGACTATTACTAATATTTTTTTGATGTCTAAAATTGTACAACTAAGTACAACGATTATCAAGTATAAAGTAGTCGGAATCATTACAAGTATGAATCACATACATAAGGCTATTGACGCTTCCATTTACAATATAGCACCATTCTTACATTTGTACTCGCCCCCTCCATTCAGAAAATGGTAAAAGGCAACTGAGTTTAAGTAGATTAAAGGTGTAACCTGAAGAAAGCTTTTTGAACAGAAGTCCCTATGTCTCCAGCTGCATACGCTTCATTCTTGAGCACTTGTCGGTGAAGATACTTTGCACAGAATTTAGCAACTACCTTGCCTAAAAGAATATTGGACTTATGTGAGTATTAATACTATAAATGCAAATTATTGCTAATATACTTCACAGACAACATATGTAGGTCTGATCACAGAGCAGAAGGCATTCATTCTTTGTAACAATGGTACAGTAAAAAAAAAAACCATTACATCGATAAAAACTAGCCATCTAGCATACATACAGATACCTGAACTTGCTAATTCTTACCTCCATGGCCATCATACACACCAAAGAATGAGGTGGATGCATCCAGATCGGGATATGCAGCATGCTAACAAAAGAAATCATCACAGTAACAAACAGCATATTAATGATACCACGTGATTTTTCAAAACAAAATAAATAATCATAGAAACTTCCCACTCATACAGGGTGCACAAATTTTGAAGAATCCAGGAAATTTTTTAGTTTTTACAACAGTTTATCAAAAAGAAATTAAACAAAGAAAAAAGATGGTAGGGAGAGAATGGGAAGTCTTTTATTAGAACCCAAGCAGGATGGGTTCTTCCAATTGGGGAAGCAAGTACCGAATTGTGAACATTTTACACTGTCACAGACTAATTGACTTCTTTCCTAATTAAAAGAGTAAATCAGAACCCCCCAAGTAGAATTTAGGATTACGCTTTCTATCATGTCAAGTAATATCATACTCAGCTGAATCCTAATTATAGCATGCTACGCAAATAGGGAAAAGATAATAGAGTATATCTTCTGAAAATGTACATAACAGGATTTATTATCTCAACACAACTTCAATAGGAAGAGCAGAGTTTTATTTACTCACAGCATCCTCCATGGTTGCACGCCATCCTTGCATGGACGATAAGCCATATTTGACGCAGTTATTCTCACCATCTTCAGAGAACTTGTCAGTTTTGGGAGTGCTGAGATATATACCCATTCCGATCTAAATTTAAACAAGAACTCAATCAGAAACTCTATCCCTTTCTCCAACAACCAAAAGAGCTTAGTAATAACTGTATGCAAGTTAAAAAATGCAGGTAACAAAACGCATTAGGACTTCTAGAAAATCAAAATGTTTACTATTTGGTAATGAAGATGGATAGAAATCACCAGTCAGCCTCTGTTTACTAGTTGGTAATGTTTACTAAGGCAAGAATTTGCCACTTTTTTTTAACTCCTTTTCCTAAGTTAATCTTATCACATTCTAAGCTATACAAGATTGGATCGATTTGGTCACAGTCGCGCCTGCAGTATTACACGTATTAAATATATAAAATCACAAAATTTAGAATTGGAAACAATAAATACATAAAATAATAATAACACTCATCAAGATCAACTTCTTCATTTTTCCATTATCATCAAGATCAATTTAAACCATTCAGTATATGACAAAATTTACATTCAATAGGCAACAATAATCAAGAATTCAAGATTAACCAAAAGTAAGAAAGACCCAGATGCTAATTTGTAAGCTATAAACTAAAATGAACCAAAAATGAAAAATATATGTATGAGAGAGTTGAGGTTCCCTCACATGCCCAGCTGGGGCGTCCGTACAGAGCTAAAGATCAGAATCCTAGTGAAAGAAACAGCACAAAGAATGGTGTTTCGGGGTTGGGAAGCGAGTCCTTGTGAGTTTTCAGGCTTGAAGACAGTCTTTCTGAGGTTTCACAAAAGAGTCAGCAAGAAGATTTTTCACGGAATCTGAGAGAAAACGAGAAGCAAAGAAATGGATGATAGTATCAATAATTCAAAAAATGACAGAGCAACTGAGAGAGAGGGGGGGAGAGAGAGAGAGAGAGAGAGAGTCAAAACAGAAAATTCATCGGAGAAGAGAGAGAAAAAGATGACTTTTGGAAGACTGAATGAGCTTTTGAAATTTGGGAAATTCGAGTCACACTGTTGATGGGGATTGTACAGTGTTTTCAAGTACACCTCTTTCTCTCTCTGTGTCTGTGTCTCTCACACGTAAGACACATACATTGTACAATACACACGCCCATCTCTACCTCTATCTTTCTTTCATCGTCTTTTTCTTTCTTTTTGTACTAATTTAATTTCGCTTTCTTCTTATTAACTGCAAAAAAACAACAAAAACAGAAAATATCATACCTCCTTAATCTGGAAGTGGACGCTGGAGTTCATAATGTGTTTCAAGTTGGCTTTATACCCATGTCGGCATGAAAGACAATAAATTCTTGTTAAATTCGTTATCTATCAATCACTCACTTCCATACCAAACAAGCAAACAAATAAAAAACTCCTACTTTGCCCCATTTGTAGCCATTTTTAGGTCATGGAGAAATTTTGTAAAGCAAATTATTATTTTTCTTATTTATGAATTATATTTGTTTATCTATTATATTTTAATTACAATATTCACTTAGATTCATTATAATAATATCATAAATACCAATTATTATTAACTTTCAGGCTTTCAGCTACCAGCTAATGCGGTAAATAATTTTTTATTTTATTAAGAAAACTTCTTCTGAAATTAAGAAAATTGAGATTTAATCCTTTCATTAGCCATCAATTTTCTACTCAAATATGGCCTTCCTTGTGCTAAACGTGCAAATAGTGTCCTACTATCCTGGACTGGAGACATAGACATGTACCTTATAAAACTTAGGCTGTAGCCTGTAGACATAGACATCTACCTTATAAAAGTTGGGCACGGACCCTTCGTATTCTCTTTTTTTTTTTGGCCATAATATTCTCATTCTGTTTAATAAAAGTAGATATATGTCAAAATAAAAAGTAGAGATTGGTATTACATCACTGTCAGTATGCCACTAAAGTTTGATATTTTATGGTTCAATTCAATCCAATCTTTAATTTGCATATAAGATTTCTTTTAAAGTAACGTGCCAACAGTTTTCCTAAAATTAAGAATTGGAAGTTTTAATATATACCTCTACGTTTTGACAAGCGTCAAAGCCAAGTACGAGTCATGGAATAGGATACTTGGAAAGTTGGAATTAAGTTGAGCAGAAAATGTAAATAATTTATATAATAATGTTGAGCAGCATTCCTATCAATTCGAATTTGTACAAACAAAAAATATAATGAGCTATGCTAGTATGCTACTCATCTTACGGAAAGATACTTATACAAAATGGTAAATAACCATATTTTGTTACCATATAATGTAAAACTTAATTACTTAATTATTATGATCAACTATTAATTCACAATTGTTATATTATATATTATAATGTGATTGAGAGATGAGTGATTGGTAAAAATTATATTATTCATCCAACCATATGGGGTTGGAGACAAATGTAAATCACCCATCTCTTAGCTTCCAACCAAACTACACAATCAATAAGTGCAAAACAATAGGCCTTAGGGATTAAAGATGTAAGAATCTCTCATATTTCATATCCCGCATTACAAAACCTCCAATAAAGTGAGTCAAGTAACAAATTTTTCTGGGGAGGTCGTAATCAAAGTTTTAATTTAAAGGTAACTTATTGTTCCTTTCATCTTCTTCTTCTTTTTTTGGCCAACTTATTGTTCCATTCTATAATGGGTAAGTTGTGGTCCTATCCTATGGGTGTATAAAAGTTGTTCTCCTTTGTTTTTTTCTCTACATTCATTCATCCGCTAAATTCATTCTGTAAAGTTGGTTTATGGGCTTTATTAGACGATAAGATCTACTTTGTTTTGTGCCGATGACCCGTGACCAAAACTTTGTGTTTAACAATAATACAATATAAGATACGATTAGGTAACAAATTCTGTGTCAACTTGTCAAGCCACCCCAACATGTACATTGCAGAACACCTTGTTTTTCTCTTTTTACCCCTTCATGCATGTGCTTGAGACGGTGAGCGTGCTAATAATTATTGGTCAAAGAAAAAAAAATTCCCAAATTCCCAACCCAAATCTGCTTAAACAATTCTTATAAGGGATTTGGTGTGTAGAGTAAGCTGATACCAAATCCTCAAAAGTTCTCTGCACCATTATTAAAAATAGATGGTGAATCTTTTGGGTTGATTGGTGAACCAAAACTGACTTGTCTCCTAACAAAAATGATGACCTATCAAGGCATCAACCCCATTAGATATGTATGACCTACCTTTTGGTGTATAAGTGCAACCCCACTAATGGCAGGTTGTACATGATCTCTTTGTTCCACCATAGTGGGTACAGATCAAATAAGCCATATTTTATATGTGTATATCAATGCTGGCACAATCTATATTGGATTTCGGTCATTGAGTGTTGAAACAGCTTCCTGATCTCATCGTCCTGAAATATTTGGGCTAAAAATTTAATTTAATTCACTGCTGGTGGTTTTTGGGTGGATTTGAATTTAGCCCTAATTTTTAATGGGCTACTGCTGGCTAGAGGTCTTGACTCTTGATTGGCACCTAGATTTCTCAAACCAGTCCATGGGAATTGAAATATTGTGTGCTCTAGTCACGCGTCAAAATTGTGTCCATTGTAGAGCCTAGCCTAGGACAGATGATGTATTGCATTCATGCCAGTCAATGCCTAAATCATCACTTTTAATTATTCTAGAATATACCTAGTTTTGAGTTTTTGTATTGAAAAATAAGTATGGACTACCTGAGCATAAAAAGTGGCGGATTCATAACAGTTTTTATACGAACCCAATATAATATCGATGTGTAACCTTAGTCAATACCATTCTCCCCAGCCAAAAACTTGTGAAACTTTCCATTAATCTCGATGAGGCTGCACCCAGCAGTCTTAACAATGCCTGACTCATTCATCATGTTTCTCCATCTCTGTGCTTCTTCCCATTGCCCACACGATGCATACAAGTTAGCAAACATCAAGTATTCTCCATCGCTCAAGCAATGAGCCCTCATAGAAATTAGCTTCATTACTTTATCCCCAGTCTCAAGGTCCTGATGAATAACACAAGCACTGAGCAAAGCACCCAACACAGACTCGCCTGGTTCAAACGACATGGCCTCAATGAGTTGCAATGCAATGTCAAATAGCCTGGCTCTGCTCAAAAGATCAACTATGCACCCATAATGCTCTGCCTTTTGAGTGACCCCAAATTGACTTTCCATGCAATCAAACATTTGGCATCCCTCTTGAACCAACCCTGAATGACTGCATGCACTTAAAAGGCCAATGAAGGTGATATCATCTGGTTTTATGCAATTCTCTCTCATTTGTTTGAAGAGTTTCAGAGCAGCATAGCCAAAACCATGGAGAGCAAGTCCTGAAATTATGGCATTCCAACAGTAGATATCCTTATTTTTGGATTTATAGAACACCTCTAAAGAGTTCTGTATGCTTCCACACTTGGAATACATATCTATGAGTGCTGTTACTACATGGGGACTTGAGGCTTGCCCAAGAGTTTTGGCATAGAAGTGTATTCTTATGCCTGTTTCAAGTGAACCCAAGTGGGCACAGGCAGATAGAGCACCAGTCACGCTCAGATAATCAGGTTTGATGCTTCCAACCTTCATTTTGTCGAAAAAATCAATAGCTTTGGCGTAAAGTTGATTGTTTAAGTAACCCATTATCATTGTGTTCCAAGTAATGACATTTTTCTCTGGCATTGCCTCAAATAGTGTATGCGCTTCAGCCATCTCTCCAGCGTTCGTGCACGCCAATATCATTGAGTTCCATGACACAGTGTCTCTCTCAGGAATTCGATCAAACATACTTCTGGCAAATATTATGCTTCCTGTGCCTGCAAACCCAGAAATCATAATATTGAAAGACAAAAGGTCCTGTGATGGCATCGTATCGAAAATTTCCATTGCACTATCCATCTTGCCACTGGAAGCATAAACATCTAACATGGAGTTCCAGGCTATAACATCCTTCACAGGCATCTTATCAAACAATTTGCGAGCATTAACAAGAAGCCCAAGAGAAGAGCACATTGCGAGTAGGGCAGTTTGGACAAAAAGATGGTCACAAAAACCAGTTTTCACTGTCTGGCCGTGGAGCGCCAACCCAGTACACAAATCAGAAGCATTACCTGCTGCTTTGAGCAAAATGGGGAATGTATAGTTATCTGCGAAGAAACCAAGTTTTTGCATGTGTATGTACGATTGAATTGCATGCTCTGCATTGCCCTTAAGCACTTGGGTTTTTATAATTTTATTCCATCTTTTCAGATCAGGTGAAGGTGAGAGGCAAATCAAGTTGCAGGTCACAAGGGCCATTCTCAATTGAAAGAAACTTAAAAATCCATTAAAAGACTAGCAGTCCCTTACGAGTTACAATGTCAAAACTCACCCAGGCTATTTCAAAGATGTTAAAACATAAGGTGGACATTTATTGAAGCTAAAAGACAATAAAACAATATCCATAAATTTAGGGCCATACAGACCAATACAAATGCCAAGGGTATTTGGTACACAGATTCCAAAACTAATGTCACAACAGGATCATGTAAGATCCTGAATAAACTAACGTTCCAAAACTAATTTCACAACAGGATCATGTAGGATCATGTATTTATCTCGATTGTTCCCGGGAAAAAATAACCCAAGCTCGAGAAAAATAGAAGACATCATGTTTCTCAGATAAACTAATGAACAAACTAAATAAAAACCCCCCAAAAAAAATATACAACTGAATAAAATTATCCGTTGCTTCTGGGTTCACTGACCACATAATGCCCAAAAATGAAAAGAGATCTCAAAAATATGGAAGGGAAAATAAGCAAGCTACTACTCTATCCCCCCTCCCTGTAGCCAAATGCCAGACAGCTTCCTGTGACGACTAAACTGGCTTGAATCAGGAAAGCAAACTCTCACAAGCCTGAACATCAATTTTCTGGATTGCCAAAAATTCTTGCCCAGAAGGACTGGATGTAATACTACACATAGCAGCACCAAAGATGGCCGTCCGGAACATGTCATCTTCCACCTTCTCCAAAACTTGCTTCACAACCTTGAAGTTCAACACCCCTGCCAGAGCCAACTTCCCAAGAATCTCACCAAAATTCTTTGGCGCTTTTGGCAAATCAATGCCAATATCATCCAACATTGACCCAAAAAGAAGGCACCCAGTTGCTATATCTCCAGATGTCAAAACATTTTTATTGAACGAGAACTCAAGAAGCTTTATAACCGGTTCTACACACGGTGAGCTCTTTTCCAGAGCAAGGGCAATAGCTTCTTTAACAACCTCTGCATGGTAAGCTGGGGCTTTCAGTTCCTCCACACATTGAAGTGCTTCATCGAGAATCCGAACACTGAAATATTCCTCCAGCAGAGATACAGTTTTCCTATGAAGAACAGCAGAATTTGATACAGTTGCAGGAGCAAGAGGCTTAACCGAATTTGATACAGTTGCAGGAGCCAGAGGCTTCTCTGAAGGAATTGCTGATGCAGCTGGAGCAATTGGCTTGGGGTTTTGGGTAAGAGGTTCAACTCCTGGAATAGAATTAGCTCGGGAAGGGGGACCACCAGATCCCTGCAACAAGGCACTTTTCCCAATAATGCCACCACTGCCTTGAGGTAAAAACTTTGAATTAAAAGGTGTTTTGCTGATCACAGGTGGCTGGACAGGGCCGGCAGACTGAGAGGGACCCAAACCATCACGCTTGATAATTGGTCGGGATCGATAAACCTCCCAATTTTCAGTATCAAGCCCAGGCATTCCTGGCATTTTCCTGGCCCCAGGCATTCCAGGCATATAGCCAGGCCTGGTAACAGGAAATCCTCCGGGGCTCAAATCCCCAGGGGGACCAGCAATACGAGCATTTCTCATCATTGCTGTTGCACCTGGACGCAGCCCTAGATTCTTTTCTGCTTCTGAATGGATTTCAGTGATGGTCTTTGCTTTCACCTGCCAAACAGAGATAAGAAAACAAGTCAGAAACACATGTCCCAAATATGACATCCATGCATTTGATAGCCTCCCCCAAAGTTGTGTTTTCATAAGCTTTGATCACATTATACTCTTCTGATTGTCCTTGTCCCTGCTAAAATCAAGTATTTTGGAAAATATATAAAGGCCAAAACCATCCCAATTGGAAATGACCAAAACAACCAAACGGAGGGCAAATAGATATTCTCTCTGTCTCAATCCTTCAGAGAATAGAAATACGCAAATGTGAGTAAATTGATCATTTGGCCCTTTTGATCTCCTTGAAGCAAACAGCAAAAAAAAAAAAAAAAAAAAAAAAAAAAAAAAGCAAAAATTACCAAGAATAAAGATGGAACAAAAAGCTATCTGGTACAATTTCAACAAATTAAACACCCACATAAAGACAACAATGTTTAGGAAAAATTCCTTTGGCGTCCTTCAGCAACAAAAAGGAGAAATAACAGGATATGTAGAATCACCTCTTCACGCCTAGGGATCCAGTTGTTGGCCCGCAAATCAAGAACATTGCGGACCATGAACCTCAATCGCGGTGCAAGTTGGGTGTTCTTCGTCAGCTCCTTCAACCTACTGAAATAGCTATCATTGATTCGGCGAGATTTTGTGCTCTCATCCAGCTGCTTACCAATGGTGTTAAAAAACTGACATATTGCCTCCACATTCTCCTCAGCAGGGCATGCTTTACCATCATGTCCCAGAAGCTCCTGTGGTTACACAAGAGTCTATAGTTAGCCGAGCAATCTAATTTCTGTAAAAAAACAACCAACACAAGTGAATCAACACTAGAAAAGACCTGAACAATATGGTGGACAATCTTTTCAGGCACCATCTTCTGCTTTAAAAGTTCCCCAATAAGGCGTATGTTTCCAAGAGTTCGCAACTTAAGCATTCGCTCTTTATCTCTCATTTCCATTTCTTGCTCTGGGGCAGTCATCTGCCTAATTTCTGCCCTCAGGTTGGCAGCACCTTCAAAAGCCTCCTGGCAATTATTCAAAAGGACTCGTTTAAAAGTGATTTCTTTCCCACCAGGCTCCTCAGGTGGGAAAGGAGGAAGCTTCTCATTAAGATCAGAGCATAAACGGGCATACATGGGACAGAATGTTGGCTCCAGCACAGCCTTATCAAATATCAGAAAGATAACCTCCTGCAATTCAAATTGAACCCCCAAGCTCTTTAAGCAGAAAGCATAGTTACTTTGGAGTTAAAACCATTCAAAATATTTAGTGAATTAAAACCTTTAAAATATCTGGATTTGTAATTCCAGAGTCAATCAGTTGACCCTTCAGAACATCGAACTTCTCTGGGGTCAATTTGTTCAGTATACTGCACAAAGAAATTTTTTTGTAAGATGATATAGGATAACAAGAAGTTGCACAAAAGAAAAATACAGATAAGAAATATCCAGACTTGAATGCTTCCTTACCACAATTTTGAAGCATAACAAATATCATGAAAGCATACATTCCAGCTTATAGGAATCAGAGAATTAATTACCCTTTCACTGTCTTCGATACACGATCCTTGTCAGAGAGATTTCCTCTTCGAGCTGACCATGGAACTTCTGCCTTAATGAGGGCAGGAGCAGGTACTACCTGGTGTTGTGAAAAAGGTTAGAATAAAGTAAAAATAAGAACTACAGGAACCAACAAATTCGTCCAAAATATATTGGTGCCTTTTGAACCCCATCAAACAACCATAAACCGGTACCAAATACGCATCAACATATTGGTGCTTACAATTTATTAGCATCCTCAACTGATTTTTGATAAAAATTAAACATATCAGCCAATAAATCCTATTTGGGTACAAGGAGGAATCAATAATGACAAGATTAAACAATTAACCACAATGTATTAGAATAAATTCAAAGTTTTAATCGTGTGCAAAAGATTAAATACTAATTCATCAAAAATAGAGAAATTGCAAGTAATATGCCTTATCTAGTACTTATTTGCTTATAATTAATGAATTTATTGAGAAATACGAAGAAACAAACAAAACTTAATCTGCAGTATAGCATGCGAAAACAGAGAAGCTTGAGAGATCATGTATATCCTTTACACAATCTGATAATAACTTATTACCACTTGGTTACCAGAAATTTGTGCCCTTCCAAACTGGGATTTTAGTTGGTCCTGCTGGTTATTCAATTCCTGCGGCCTTGACTCAACTCGATTATGAAAATCCTTACTCTCATCTTCAGAGGCAGGCAACTGTGCAGATCGATCATGCCAATCACGGTTATCTGGCTCAGAATAACGGCCTCGGGATTGAGGTTGCAACTAATAAATTTTTAAAAGTAAATGTTAGAATTCCTAATATGGATATGAACATATACAGAAAGGAGAGAGTATATCTGACCTATATTCTAAGATGCAGATTATATTACAAATAACCAAATTGCAAGTAATAGTTGTAAATGTGACAGTTGATATTAACAAGTTAACTGTGCAGATGGATGTAACATTTGCAGATTACAAGGAAATATTAATTAAACTCACATTGGTATCTGCACGTCCCCAAGTAGGATCCTCTCCACCAAACTCAGCATCTATTTCTTGTTTAACCTTCAAAATATCCTCAGGGATAGTAGTAGCCTATACAACAAGTAAGATTATCACATAAAAAATACGTGATCAGCCTACTTTCCAGGAAAAAATATATAGTAAGAAATATGCTCCCTTCTCTTTCTACTGTTCCATAACCTAATTAAGGAACAATAGATAGCTATTAAGAAAAGTGATCACAAGAATTACCTCCCTAAGCTGCAATAGCTGATCTCTAGTATATCGAACACGCTCTCGACCTTCAAACCGCAAGTCACCAGTCTATCATTAAAGCAAAGTTAAAATATTCAACCATATGACATTAATTCGCCGTGATTAACTTTACACCAGAAAACCGAATGAAGAAAGCAACACAAAGGAGATATTTTATCAATGCGGAGTGAAGATGGCATGCATGACCAACCATACCCAAATGACAGCTTGAACGTAAAGAAGCAAAGGTACATCGGCAACCATAATATTGGAAAGTGAAGACCCATCGAATTAGAGCACTTGTATCCCTCAGAGAATCACAATTAACAGACAACAGCTAACATTAAATTTCAGAGGCTTTACATGTAATGTCGGGTCTTTATGGGCATTGCTAACCCATTGCATGCCCACCTAAATCCCACATATAACTTTTCGTCCATATTTACAGCAGGTACACATCCTTTAGAGTCTTGCCAAGAATTAGGACGATTGAAACTACAAATATCAAATTTACCATTTTTTTAAAATCAACTCCTTTATAAGAAGCTCAAAGATGTTTGCTTTGGGTTCCACAAAGAGCACATTTGGATTTCTAAAGATTTCAAGAAATAATATGAATAAGATCTAAACTTTTAATAATAAGGTTCATTTTTAAAACCAAAAACACTCCTGCAAACAAAAACTCTATAATAGAACAGATACAAGAAAATTGTTAAAACACCATGAAAGGTCTATCACTAACAAACTCAACACCAATCCAGAAGAATGCAGAAAAGTACCCCGCTTTAGCATTGAAAACAAAATCAGCAACCATGCAATCAAGAGCATCGAAAACACATTAGAAACAAACAAAAAATAGCATACAATTCAAAACTCGAAATTCAACAAATAAAACCTCGAAAGCCAAAAAAAAGTTCAAAAAAAGGTTCAAAATTTATTAAACCTGCAGATCTGTAGACAAGCAAATACAATACATTAATACGCGTATGCATTCATGTACGTATAAATATGTATATATTTATACATGTAGGTTAGGGAGCTAGGTTTTGGAAGGACCTTGAAGGCTGAAGCCAGACCGGCATGGGAGGCCTGAGCCACTGAAGAAGACGACTCGAAGCGAGATTGGAGGAATCTCGGAGCACGCAGGCCAACGGCGCCTCCAGGTCTCAAGCTAATCACCGTCGGATCCGCCATCGATGTTTTTGTATAAAAAGAGAGGAGGAAGAAATTACAGCCGTCCGATTGGTGGAAAATGGTAGAGAGAGAGAAAACGTAGATATGGTTAGGTTTACGCCCTATGCAGATTGGGACATGGCACTCTCTCTGTGTAGCCGTGCAATCTCCTCGCAGCAGCTGCAAAGAGAAGAGGAGACACAAACGCAAGCCCTATTTAAAAGTAAAAAACAAACTTTAAAAGAGGGTTAATTACAAAAATATACTCAATTATAAGTCACTTTTTACTTTAGTACCTCGTATTTAAAAAATTGCATTAGAAATTTAAATAAAATACCTCAATTACAAAATCTCGTTAGCTTACTATTATGTTACTATAGCTGCTAATAAGTTTGTTAGCTGCTGACGAACACAAAGACTCCATCACTCATTCTTAGTTTAATTTTTAAAAATTACTACGTAAAAAAATGTTAAAATTTAAAATATAAAGAGAAATAATTGAATTTTAAATAAAGAATAAAGTTAACATAAAAAAATAAATATCAAACAAAACATAAACCAACAACCCGCAATCTACACCTTCCTCCGACCTCGCAGCCCCGAGCTCTTCTCCCTTAGCCTCCACCGCGTTAGTCAGCCAACATACTCATCTCACTCCTTAGCAACCTAGACCTTTTTCATAAACCTTCTAGTGAGATTCTCCAAAATAATATTATCAAAGATAGCGAAAAAGGCAAAAACGTGGGTTTGATATTAAGGTATATCCGTATATAAGAAAACCCTAATATCAAAAATCTTAAGAAATATATGGGTTTGGGTTCTCTTTTGGAATTCATCATTTATGATGTCAAAAACCTTAAGAAAAATTAAAATTTATGTTAAGTTTCAATCAACAAAAGAGAAATCTCTCATCTAAAAAACTATGTTTGAGTTTATAGTTTAAACGTTTTATAATTTTTTTTTCTTTTTCGTTTACAACAAATCGACAAAAATTCCTAATTTGGAGTTTCAATCTTTTATGTCAGGTAAATGTTTATTTTTATTTTTGTCACATAACTTTGACTAAGTTCATAAATATGAATAATAATGTATATTTATTAATATATTATAATTAATTTTTTCTATTTTGGTCAATAATATTAATAACTATAATAAAATAATTTATTAAAATATAACTGTAAAAAAAATTTTTATTGATTTATTTTTTAAAAGTATTTTATGTTTATATTATGGTTTATTGTGCAAAAAATAATAATCAGACCCTGAAAGGAAAATGAAAAAGTAGAGAAAAAAAAAACAAAAAACAAAAAGCAGACGAGAGGACCACGTGTGTGATCACACACCTTCCACAAAAGAACCTCTACGTAAGACTGGGAAGTCCTGAGGCTTCACTTTCAACTCAACGAAATTTTCAACCGAGCTCCAAGTTCTAACCGGCAAAAATGGCTTCCATGCCCTTCTCTGCAACTATTTCAACACCTCTACACGGTTATTTCCAAACAAAAACAAGTTCAAGCTCTTCAGCTTCATACGCTTCCATGGCTTTTTGGATCCCATCCATCAAATCCTCACTTGGGTCCTCTAAATCAGGAATTTTTCGAAATGGGTTATCTTTAAAAGCACCGAATTCTAATGGGTTTTTTTTCAAGTCTCGGTCTTCGGGTGTTTATGCAAGAGCAGCTACGGAGAAAACTCTTTATGATTTCACTGTCAAGGTACATCTTACATGCTTGGGAGATAATTTATTTTTTCCCCTTTTCCTAATTCTTGAAGTAATTATATTTGTCTTCGATTTTTTTTTGTTCTTTTTTTGATCAGCTGGAATACCATTCATTTGGGCGTGGCAGGGAAAGTACAAAACTTGTAACTCAAAATTGTTTTGTGACACAAATTGGTTTGAAATTGATACATGTGAAGTGAAAAGTTTTATTTTGGTGAAGATTATGTATATGTGATTTGGACTGTCGCAAGTTACTTGATACAAGCCTGAACCTTTTACCTCTAATATTGTATGTTAAGTAGAATCAAATTTCACTCTTTCAGTCAGAAAATTTAGAATGGATGTTGTGTTTTTCCGCTCATGTTTGGATTATTTTTTATGTAGGATATTGATGGAAAGGATGTTCCTCTTAACAAATTCAAGGGGAAGGTTCTTTTGGTTGTCAATGTTGCTTCAAAATGGTATCATTTCTTCATTGAAAAGCTCCTTGTGATATTTATCTTTTAGCTGAGAATATATGAAGTCAATTTACGAAAGGCCTGTGTCTGTGAAAGTTTGAGCTGCTTCTGAATTAACCAAAAAATATTTATTTGAATTTCAGTGGCTTGACTTCTTCAAATTATTCAGAACTGTCACACTTGTACGAGAAATACAAAACTCAAGGTATGCTGCAGCTTTGGGAAATTCCCTGTGGTTATTTGTCATAAAAAAAATTTCCCGTGCAAAATCTGGATTAGTCATTGGGAAATTCTGAAAATCCTTTGAATTAGTCCTTCCTGTTACATCCTTGAAGTTGAGTGCTTCTTTCTTGTTGGTTGGTCAGGGTGGAATGCATGGTTTTTGTTAATTCATCTTTGAGTATGAAACTTTTCAGCAAAAGTGTTTCTGTAGAGAACTTATTTTCTTATGACTTGTCACAGAAATTTTATTTTCCAAAGTTCCCTTTGAGTAACATTATAGTCAGGTGGTAATAGTATCTGGGTATCTTATATTCAACCTCATTGCAGGGTTTGAGATTCTAGCTTTTCCTTGCAATCAGTTTGGGGGCCAAGAACCTGGATCAAATCCAGAAATCAAGCAGTTTGCTTGTACAAGGTTTAAAGCAGAATTCCCAATTTTTGATAAGGTGGGTTGAAGGTCAACTGAATGTTTTCCATCGATTACATATTTTCTATTATTTATGGAGATGGGTCTTTCAAGTACTAAAAGTGCATAGCAGGTTGATGTCAATGGTCCCAGCACAGCTCCAGTTTACCAGTTTCTGAAATCAAGTGCGGGAGGGTTTTTAGGTGACATTATCAAGTGGAATTTTGAGAAGTTTTTGGTGGACAAGAATGGTAAAGTTGTCGAGAGATATCCACCAACAACATCGCCTTTTCAAATTGAGGTATACTTTTACTTCATTTTTATTACATGAAAAGGTAATTACCCACCTGGATGTCAAGTATACAGGGTTTAGGTGCAGTAGGGAAGTGGGATTTGACAGCCACAGGTGCACACTCACCCACCTATCAGTGAGTGTGGGATATGAATGTCAAACAAGAATCATAAAAAGAGATATTTTATCTACAAAAGATTGATTTACTGCAACATAAGAGGACTCAAATGGGAACTTTGGTTTCTAGTTTTTTGACAGAACATGTAAACTAACATACATCTTTCTTTCAAGCTTTCACTTAAAATTGGGGAAGTTGATGTTTGTAACCTTTCAGTTTGCAATCTGTGATGCTTTGCAGCTTTCTTTGGCTTGGACAAAATTTCATTCATACCTAAATAAAAAAGGAAACGATTTGCTTCTCTGTTTTTTGCTGGTCTAATTCTTTGTCTATAAATTTCTTCAGAAGGATATCCAGAAACTGGTTGCAGCATGAAGAACAGCGTCGCACAACATGCACGGCGGCACCCTGTAAGGGGCGGCAGCGGTTTATATATTGAAATGAAATCTCTGTACATGGCTTGGTTTTTTGTGATGGATACATTCCTTCCCTTGTTGCTTCCTTTTGTTTTTGTTTTTCCTCGTTTTCAGGGTATATTTATCATAATTTGTATTGATGGAATCTGCAATCTAGTAATGTCAGATTTTGCCAAATAAATCTAATGATTAGAATGAATTTATAGGATTATTAATTATCAAATAATTGATAAAGTCAATAATAAATTTACTTTTTTCCCAAAATTCATCAAGATCAAGAAACTAACCTATCCAATATCTTCCACAAGTAAATAATTTAAAGTTCACCATGGGATTGCTATCAAGTTCCATACGATTAATCAATTTTATCCCAATATCATATTCATAACCAGAAATATACTAGATTTTGTAATCCAATGGACGTACCTTCAATCTTAAACCAAGTTCTCCCTGGCCAAAAAAAAAATCTTAAACGAAGTTCCTTCATATGAACATGCACTAATTTATTCATATGATATTGTCTTCGAACTCGAAGTGTGAAAACTTTTTCTCTAAATTACATTCTCTTATTCATACACTCAAGTGCTGAACCACTTTTTTCTTTATACTCCATGAACTGTCATCAATAATTAACTTACTATTTTTTATGCATAGAAGAGGGAATTCATAACATTATGCCTGCCTGAAATTTAAACTCCAAGTAATCTGCTCCTTCCTTAGAGTTCAAGTCAAAACTTTCTTCTTTGAGCCCCCCAAAATCTCATCTCCTCTACTACCCCAGATCCATACTCCCCTACACTCCCAAAATGGATCCCTCTGATCAAACCCATAAACCATCATCATCCATTTCAGACCCAAATGATGATAATGACCATCACCATCCATCCATAACCCCCCAACCCACAAACCCATTTGCTTCAATACTCCACGAACCCTTCCAGTGGCTCCAAATGCTCTCTTCAGAACTAAACACAAGCTTCATCGTGGGTGTAATCCTCGTCTATGGCCTCAGCCAAGGCTTCTCAGGATCGTTCTTTAGAGTGGTCTCTGACTATTACTGGAAAAAGTCCAGCCCTGAGTTGGCCAACTCTACGTAGGACTGTACTACATTCCGTGGGTCATGAAACCCATCTGGGGCTTATTCACCGACGTATTCCCCGTTAAAGGCTAAAAAGACGGCCCTATTTTGTGGTGGCGGGGTTTATAGGGGCAATTTCGGCACTCACGGTTGCATTAAGCGGCAAGTTGGCTGCGGTGGCGGCCTTGGGCTGTTTGGTTGGCGTAATGGCAGGTATGGCGATCGCGGAGGTCACAATCGACGCATGTATTGCAAAGAACAGCATCGAGATCCCAACTTTGGCTTCGGACTTGCAGAGCCTCTGTGGCTTCTGCTCCTCTGCTGGAGCTTTGCTTGGCTACTCCGCCAGTGGGTTTCTTGTTCACTATCTCGGTGGTCAGGTACCCATTTTTTATTTATTTTTTCATTTTTCAATATTGTCATGGATATTTTATTATGCATTTGTCTCGGTAAAACTTGTATGTAATTGCTCTGTCTTTTCTTTATCTCTTCTATTAGATGATCTAGCATTAATTTTGTAAGGAAAGATTATAGTGTGTGTTCGTAAGGTGACATATATCAAGTTTATATACAAGAGTATTATTTGGAATTGTAAATATTAAGTAAATTAGTACTGACATATATATTAGCATGAGTCATATGTTGTTACATTTCTTATTATAAGAGATATAAATATATATAAATATTGTATTTGACCTATATGGTAACCCAGTTATATTAGTTATGCAAATTGTATGAATGTCTTTCGTATGTATATGGGTGTGCATGGAATACACGTGTCTCAGTGGCACGTGTTTGGTACAGTCATGCTACCCTGAGGGAACGTGCCTGTTACTAATACAACTGGGTACAGTTTATCTTAATGCTTTGAAGTTTTTAAGAAAATTTCATTTCATGCAATTTTTTTCTCAAAAATTCTGGACGAATCTGTGAAATCTAAACTATTTAACAGAACCAGAATTGTGATTAAATTTTTTATTTAAGCATTTATAAGAGAAAAATTATATCTGGACCGTACAAAATTTCTGACTTATTATTATGTAAATGTATAATGTAATATGCGGCCTTCTGGGAATGAGAGGGAACAATAATTTGGATGAACTCCAAAATCTCTTCATTAATTGTTGTTGTAGGGTGCATTGGGTCTTTTGGCAATCCCACCAGTCTTACTGATTGTTCTGGGCTTTGTTATATGAAAAAAGATCGACCAGCCTCCGTTCTGAGAAGAAGAAGAAGGTTAGAAATTTCCCATTTTTCTCACTTTCAACAATTATTTTTATTAACAAATTAATTTCCCAGATTGAGAAAAACATGAAATAATGAGACAAAAAATGCTTAACATTTTCAAGTCAAATTTATGTGGTTTCAAATAAGTCTGAGATTCTGAGTCAACTGACCTGTTATTATCTATATTTTCTCGTGACAAAGTCAGCAAAGTTGTCTTTGATCGCTTAAATGTATAAATTAACAGTGATTGATTGAAGCATACAACTTTTTCATCTAGAAAAGTCACCATTAAGGCGAGCTCGCTGAACTTTATTGGTTTTCAAAATACAGGGGCGTGACTTTAGCATGTGGGAGAGCCCTTTGATTCATACTGACTAACTAGACTCGGGTCCATATGATTGCTTATGTTTTTTATATATATATGGCATATTATGCTCTTATGGTGTGAATTCAATCAATGGTACACATTTGATAACATAATATGCTGGATGTTTGATAGCAGGGGCTCTCCAAATGCCTGCCTGAAACACCTAATTAACCAACGAACAAACTAAGTTTTATTTTGTTGACATGTTAAACACCCAATTATTTAATGAAGATGCACATGGATTTCACATACAATATCTACGTTGATCAGTTAAAAGTAACTAGGCATTTGTGCATGTACTCCAGGCAGTGGAGAAAGTAGGAGTTGCAGTTGGGGGCATGTACAAAACTATCAAATACCCTCAGGTGTGGAAGCCATCACTTTACATGTACCTATCTTTGGCACTCAGCATAAGTACCCATGAAGGCCAATTTTACTGGTACACCGACCCTACAGCTGGTCCTGCATTCTCTCAGGTCACTCTCTATGGCTATCTCACACTCTCTCTCAATATATATGCTTAGCAAATTTTATAGTCACACACTGTTAATCTCGACGCATTAGATGAATTCTTGTTATAATGTGTGGTTTAAATTTAAGCAGGAGTTTGTTGGGATGATCTATGCAGTTGGTGCAATGGCTTCAATAGCAGGGGTTCTAATCTACCACAAGACTCTAAAACACTATCCCTTTAGAAACCTCCTCTTCTTCGCCCAACTTCTCTATGCCACATCTGGAATGCTCGACCTTATATTCATCTTAAGGTGGAACCTAGTCCTGGGCATTCCCGACTACTTCTTCATCATCACAGAAGAATGTGTCTCTCGAATTGTAAGCAAAATTCGATGGATGCCCATGATTGTACTAAGCACAAGGCTCTGTCCTATAGGCATTGAAGGCACGTTTTTTGCGCTGTTGATGTGCATTGACAGCCTTGGCGCACTGTCATCTAAATGGGGTGGAGGAATGGTGCTTCATACATTTAATGTCACAAGGAATAACTTTACAAACTTGTGGTTGGCCATTTTCATCAGAAATGTGTTGAGATTTTCGACACTTGCTTTGGTATTTTTGGTCCCCATGGCTGATCAATTTGAGATGTTGATCCCTTCGGATCTTTTGACCAAGAATTCTGGAGTGAGTGCTGTGGACGATGAGAGCTTGCAACTGGTTCCAATGAATGAGAAAATTATAGCTTAGGTGCTCATGCTGTTTTCAAATATTCAGAGGAAAAAATAGCGTAGGCAGAACTGAGTTTAGTAAAGAATGATGATGCTTATCAACTCATGTACGTACATTGTATAAAATCTTAAAGAGGTTTACACAATGAACTTGCTTTTAGGGTAGCATGTGTTATTCTTTTTATAAACTTATGATTATTTACACACAATTTTATATCGACGACTATTTTGGTGTAGAGGAGAGATCAAATCTGACATCAAGTGTGGGGCAAAGATTTTCTACCACTAAAACTACAAGTCTCTAGCTATGGACACTTAAAACAAAAAAAATTGATGCTTTAGAAGAAACCATTAACAAAATCATTAATCCGTTTGAATTCTTAAATTTGAATTACAAATTAAAATCTATAAATTTGAAATTATATTATTTAGATATAAATTTAAAAAACGAAAATTTTATCGACTATTTCAATTTTAAATTTTAAATTCTAAATATATGATTAAGAATAAAAAATATAAAGTAATAAAAAATTTCATCCAAAGATGGTTGAAAAAGTCATCAAAGGTGATTGGAAAAGTCGTTCGAGGTGGCCAATAATTGTGGCCAAAGGCGAGATAGAAAAAAAAAGAGTGAGATTGTGAAATTTAAAATATCTAATTAGATAAGTATTTGAAGTTCACAAATTTAACTCTTTAAAATTCATTTTGAATTTAAGCAAAATCCAAATACTCTTTTAAATGAATTTAAATTTGAACTTTCTAAATTCAAATTCAAATTTAAATTTAAATTCTCCCTATCCAAACCAAGCTTTACTCTAACTAGAGTAGCAGAAACAGCAATCGTGCCTGGTAAATCCTAAACCAAATAAAAAGCCAATACAAATGCAAAGTACACACTACAAATAAAAAAGATCAAAAACAAAGGGAAGATTTTGATGGCTTCATTTCACATATTGACGAATATCCCCTAATGACTAAACCAGCACCAAAAATGTGGCATTAGAAAAGCAATGAAACACCTACACCTTGGACATTGTAATGAGAGATATGATACCTTCAGGTGAAGTTATAATATATTTGGCTCAAATATTGGTTAACAAGAACCAGATTTCCTCTTACAGGAGGTCACTAGTCACTAGAAAAGTTGGAACTCTTTCACGTAGGAATCAAAGAATTCTTCTTCCAGAGAAGCGCATCCAGTTGACTCCATCTTGAACCTGGACATCAGTTCATCTAGAAACATTGCACCTCAATCTTGAAGACGACCCACGTGATTCAATTTCTCAGAGTTACATTACCCCAGATTCCCAACTCTTTTCCAAAGAAAGAGCACTTCAAGGAAAGATTCACTTCATTCGTCTCCTCCTATCCCTGTCTCTTTCTCTGCCTCTATCTCTGTCGTGGTCATCCCTCTCTCTACTTCCACTCTTCTCACAGTCCCGATCCCGGTCCCTCCCCTTATCACCATCAAAGTCATGCGCTCTATCTCTGTCTCTATCCCGCTGTCTTTCCCGGTCTCTGTCTAAATCATGTTCCCTTTCCCGGTCTCTGCTTGATGATTTCTGTAGTGGGCTATCACCTTGGCTTCCACTGCGGTACCGCTTTCTTGAACTATCACGGGTACCATCATCCCTTCTGTCCCTCTCAGAAGATGTTCTCTCTGGAGAAGCCAAAGGAGGGCAATTTAAGTATACGCTTTAAGCAGGCAAGCATTGAAAACAAATGGGAATTCAAATAAACTCCACAATCTACAAAGAATTTTGTTACCCAAACTAAATAGGACAAAAATATTACTCGTATTAAACAGGTTTATGGATTATATAATAAATTACAAAAATCCTCCTTTTCTGTCTTTGTATGCAGAACAAGTAGCTATTTTTTTCCTTTCCAGAAAAGGAAGAAAAAAGGAAAGAGAAAAGAATAATTTCCCTTTTTGAAGTAATAGATAATAGAAAACCTGCTAACTTCAACACTAATAAAACTACCGTAATGTTATAGGAAAATCTGTTCTACATTTAAGTGTTTAGGCCACGAAAATCACTCTAAGCTTCTTACCAATACTTCAGTTAATACCTGAAACAGTCTGAACTAGAGATCAAGTGTATGAATATTATATATTAAGTTATTAACTAAGGAGCATGTGGGGAGCTCGGAAGATATAATAGAACCCTAAAAACTAATAGTACATGAAACATATATGGAAGTGGAGAGCACTTACTACTCCCAGACGCATCTTCACTAGAATATGATAACCCATACTCTGATTCAAGCCGTTTCCGATGGATTGCCACCTTCCTCTCAATTTCTTCAGGATTTTTGATTCCCTGCTCTTCAAGAGATTCACGATATTCTATCAAAGCAACTTCCAAACGTCTCAACTTTTGCCTGCAGTAATACAGTCAAGCAAAATATAAGTACATTTTCCCAAGGTTTCCTCAAAGCATTGTTTCCTAACAGATGAAACTTGACAGAAAGTCAATCTAGAAGTATGATACAACCTCTGCTCCTCACTTATTCCACTGTCAGGTTGTGCTGGAATGCTTGTATCAGTTGCAACCTCCACCTCATAAGCTTTACTGGGACCATCACCAGCATTTTCACTTCCAGAGGATGAGTAGCTTAACCCAAGACCCCTATCACTTCGCTTTTGTTCATCATCACTATCATCATCCTCTCGCGCCCATTTAGAGGCTGGTAGAACAGGATCACTTTTCTCTTTCTTCGTTAAAACTTTTAGTTCAGGCTGCGGAATGGGAAGGGTCTGGACCAAGGGTAAAGACCCTTTCCCTTGAGACTGTATCTCATCACCTACATAACGATTCCATCCAGACAGTCCCACTGGGTCTGGTTCAATATTCGTTTCTCTCTGGCTACTTGAATATCTAGCTGAACTTGAATGGTTCTGCGCATATTTCAAGTCATCATCTAGTTCATATCCCCTTTGTTTTTCTGCCTCTTCAAGACTAAGCAATCGTGCAACCATCGTTTCTCGACCACCAACAAGAGACAATCCATTATGTCTGCAGCGTCTTTCCAACTCAGCTAGGGGAAGACTCAATAACTCTCTCATAGCCGCTCCTTTGCCCATTGCCAAAGCAGCATCTTGGTTGGTCTTAACAGCATCAACTGTATCTTCAGAAGTGGTATTTTTGTCCATTTCAGGCGCATCACCACATATGGAGTGAAAGGGGACCACACCAGAGTTCCCAGACCGAAGGAAAGTAGCCCGTAATCCATTCACGTAGGCATCTGAAAAAAGAAACCAGTCTGCCCAGACTTGCAATACTTTCAGAACTCTTTCCTGCATAATTTCAAGTAACGATTAACATGAGATAAATTTATGGCAGGATGCAACTATAGAAGTATGAAATTACAATGTATATCTTACCTTAAGGGCCTCAGCAGTGATCCTTCCTGTTATGCTACGATACAAATCATTAAAACTCTCCATTATGTCTGGTAATGTAGCTTCAAATTTGGTGCGGTATGCAGATGCATTCTTTACAGGAGCACTGCTATTGTGAAGCACATCAGAGACAAGCATGAGTCTTGCAACTTTGGTTGGGATAGGGGTCTCCTTAAGAGTCAAAGATTCTGTCAGAACCTCAACTATCTGCAACAAAAAAACAATATGAGAAATATTTAAGCACAAAACAATTCTTTTTTCTTCCTTCTCTTTTGTTTTGATACTCTCCGCTAGTTAATAGAACTCTGCATATATTTGCGAAGTTGAATGAAAAACTGATAAGTGAGTCTATTATCAGCATTTACCTCCCCAGCCGCATCAGCATTGTCCAATGCAAACCCCATAGCATCCTTTATCTGACTCCTCTCCAACGTCAGTGCACGCAACATATCCTCAAACTCATCCCTTTGTGAATCAGTCAGTGTTCGTTCTGGCTCTACACGCTACAATATTAATGAAAAGAGAATTACACCATGAAAAGTATAGGAACTAAATTCATCCTGCTCTTGAATGTGACAATTACCCTGCTTCTTCCTGCAGCATATGTGGTACCAGACTCTTTTTCATGCTCTGGGCTTTTTACTGTCGGCAGAGATGGTGGAATCCATCTGGAATAAAATAAATGTACATTTCCATCACTAATTCTCTATTATGGTACAATACACCAACTTACTACTCAAACCTATGTAGCTTTCAAAATAACTTGGTCACAGAAAGAGAAAAAAGTAGGTCTGATTTACCTCCCACTACCAGTTATCATGATGAAAGGTTCCGTTCGCCACCGTTGCAGAGTATCACCCTGCATTCATGACAACAACAAAAGATCTTCAGTCTCTTACATTATATATATTTTATCTAAAAGTAAAAGCTAAGGTAACTCAACTACAAATGATACACAAGCTTCAACAAAAATCATGTCCTTTTACCAAAAAATAGACAATATTTACACAATGCCAGGAAAATGATACATGCCCATACACATAACAAGGGATTTACCTGAGCAAATGAGTAGAGCCTCCAAACATAGTAAGTATGTTCTTTCGAACCAAGCTCAAACAAGAAGTTAAAAAGAGGATTCCCTCTACCTCTCTCCATAATAGCTTGTTCAAAGGCACACCCACCATCCAAAACATACAAAGCCATTGTATCAATCACATGGTGGAGGTGATCATCCTCTGGTGGAACAACCGTTATATCAGGAACATTTGGAGTAAGAACCTATTCACCAAAGAGATCCAAAGTAAGAATGGAAAGATTATTAGGAAAAAAATGCCAACAATAAAAGAACTAGTTAACATACCAATTCAGAATTCTGACTAGGGACAGAAGTGACAGGAGGGCCTGATGGACCAGACAAGATTACAGTGGCACCCTGTCAACAAAAAAAAATGTAATGTTAGATTCTACGATCCATGTGAACTCTTAATTGATGCTGAGAACATCAAATCATTTCTAAGCACATAGGTAGCCGGAAAGCATCAAATTCAGACTACAATTTACAGCTACAAGTTAATAAGGTAAAAAATGAGACAAACCTCCTTACTCCTGATGGCCATATGTCCTGGAGGGGGAGCAGGTAGAGCTTGGGATGGGAGAGCTACAGACTTGCCCCACCCAATCTTCAACTCATATTCATAAACAACCACCCCTAAACATAGATAACAACTCAAATTCACATTGCAGGCAAAATCTTATGAGGGAATCCTTCAATTGTGTGGTAATCGCAATATAACCAAACCTTGCATTTCATCCTTCGCTGCCTGTCCATCAGCTCTATTCATGAAAGCCACAAAGCCACAATTTCTTTGACGCCTTCGCTCCTCCTCTGTCCTAGGCCACATTATTTTCACACTAGCAATAGGCCCAAATCTTCCAAAAGTTCGCAGAAGAAAATTTTCGTCAACCTAGACATATCAAGAATAATATGATAAATTAGACTAATAAGTCTTTTGTATTATAAGCAACAGAGCACTCGGAAAATTTTTTTTTGCAAAAAGACCAAACCTTTGGTGAAAGATTTCCAACATATAGATTAGTAGTTTGTGGATCACCATCATCAAATGATCCAAGAAGCTTTCCACTTGGATCAAATTCATCAGGCAGTTCATCAAACCGACTAGATGGCTGAAAAAGAATGACCTTAGTGAATATATGTTTTTAAACAACATTGATGCAAAGAGAAAGCATATGAAGTACAACATAAAAGATAAAAATTACTTCAATAGAATAGAGATGTAATAAAACACAGATCAGATATTTTTTTGATGCAGACAAAGAATTTTAGAAATGTGCCTTAAAAAAACACCACACACAAATAAGATGCCAAAGTGTATTTGCATGTATCCACTAAATCTAAATCTACTCAGATAGACTTGCTCAAATGCTGCAAAATAAACCAAACAAGACATATTGAGAACTGAAAATGTCATTTAACCAACTCATAACACCTATACCCATATGAAAAGATATAAGCCAAATCATCTTTCCTAGAAGATCAAAAACCAGCTCCTACAGGGAAACCCATACCACAGAAGACTCGTTGTGGCGCCCATCACGCCAATGCTCACGCTCTTGATTTCGCCTCTCCCTCATCTCCTGCTCATGCTTCAGCTCCTCCATAAAATGATCTATGTTTCGAGACTTCCCTTTTTCTTTCTCCTTCGGCTTTTCCTCCTCCCTCTACAATGTGTAATGGACAAGATTTAGAACTAATATACCAGGAAATTCACCTTTAAAAATACAAATGAAACCCATTACCTCCAAACTGACCTTCTTTTCAGATTCTTTCCCTTTGGATGCCAAAGGAGGCGGTAAGAAAGATGGAACATACCTGCAGAAAATAATTTAATGACAAACTTGCTTGTTACCGAAGTTCTTTTCCTGGACAGTAATTAAATACAATAGAAAGGGGAAGTGGGAAGATTAGTGATACATCAACCATTCAACCATAGCATACTTCTAACTTAAGCCCTTTGAAACAGCATAGCTATAGGGCCTGTTTGGTTCCTTCATCTTAAAATAGTTTTTTATTAAAATAATGAAGGCATACAGTGTAAAAACATGCAGCCAAATGAGTTTTCAGAACAATATTTATGAAGAGAGCTTGAAAAATAAAAATTGTAGAATTTGTTATTAGTTTTTAGTTAAGAAATTAGATAACTAAACTATTGAAAAAAGAAAAGATATGTATATATATATATATATATAGATACTAAAAGCTACTTTTTTCCGCTGCTTCTATAAAAACATAAAACTATTTAAAACCTAAGCAAACAGACCCATAACTTCCATTGTTTCTACAAGATAATTATCACTTCAAATGAATTATAATTAAGGCCTTGAAGCCCAAGTTTTGGTATAGTTACTAATCCAAAACAACATTACACCTGCAACTCATGAGTCATGATCAACTACAAGTAACTGACTAGGTTTATGTAACACTCAAAATAGACAGAATATTGTATATTTATGCACTAAGAGCTTCCATTGGCCAAACAATGATCAAAATTTTACACCAATACAGAGTAACAGAACTAACAATGTTTCACATGAACTTAGCATTTGTGCAATTTTCCATCTACCTTCAGAACTTCCAATTTGGGACCACCCTCTAGGCTCTAGTTTATCAAATCCAGTAACTCATGGTCCAGACCAGTAGTGCAACTTCAATGACTGATAATTGTGCTCTATATTTCATTCAGATATATTTCTTCACATGTAGATTATCATATTGCTTGAAAAGTCTCAAGCGCATATTGAAGAAACACAAAAATGCCAAAATATGATTATATGATCGTGTCAGCCATATTTTAGTATAATATGAATATGAACATACATATAAACTAGGAATCTAAGTAAAAAAGAAGTAAATGCTCAATAAGGAATTCAAGAAACCTAAGGATTGTCATCATATTTGAAAAACTATGAATGAATATTAGCAAGCTCACAACACAACTTTATCAAAAGAAAAGAAGTTAAAAGACAAAATGTGTGAGCAGTATGCTTGCTTGATCTGAAATCTCTAGTTGAATACTTGAAAATCACTCCTTTTCTTGATTGGAAGAAGAATAGCATCATAGACAAAGTTTGATTATTGAGATTCCATTGAGTAAAATAACATGAATAAAACCAGTATCCACTTTTCGTTTTCCATTTTAATATTTTTAACATTTAAAAAATTCAACAATACAAAACCCATCTGAGGATATCAAATTATCACCAAATATAATCGTCCTAGTTACAATGCCTTATCAAAGAGTATTGCAGCATGGTTAATCAAAAGCATTTCTTTACCTACTCCCCTTCTTTGGAACAGATACCCCATCTTTGGACTTTTCACCTGCCATCCGCGAATGAATAAAAAGGTCCATACTTTTATTAAAGTGTCCCGATAATAATAGAAAACTATTTTACTTATCCATAGCATGAATTGACATAATATGAAAGCAAAACACTAAGAACTGAAACTATCATAACTGGAACAAAAGGCAGTATAGAGTTCTTCAGATATACTAACCTTCAGAATCAGTCTTCACTTTCTCATTGGGATTGATTGTTCCTCCCCGAACAAACGCCTTCGACCCGGGTGCATTATCCCCTTGAAATGACTCCACGAACTCAGCATACAATCGAGCTGTTTCATCCTCCGCTCTCTAAAATCAAAGGCAAAAACAAAAGTCATGTGTCAGTAAATCTCTCTTCCACAGAATCCCACCAGCTCAGTAAGGTTAATTAATGGCAGCACCTTTTTCTTTGCCTCTTCCTCCTCTCTGTGCTTCTGGAAGGGAGTCTTCTTCCGCGTAATGGAGAAAGAACTCATTCTGCATCAGCTTCTGAAAATCAATTCAACAAAACGCATCAGAATTTACAATCTCTGCTTAATGCACAGAGAATATTCATCAACATTCATATACTTTAACGCCAATTCATAAATTATTGAAAAATAAATATTGATTCCCACATGAAATCAATATCATGTTTTCAAGTTTCCAAATTGCTTTCAGCTGATCGTCGGAACCAAATCAACTTACCCGAGAATCTGGCCAGCCTGAGGCCTTTCTATCACTGCAGAGCCCTAACCCTACTAGTCGGATTCCGATTCCGATTCCGATTCCGCCTCTCTATTCTGCAAGCCCAAACTGTGGTGGAGGACGACGACGACTACGATAGGTAGGTGGTTTACGAGAACGATCAGAACTTCGGAAGGGACTCCGCGAGCCCTAATTGTAAACTTGTGGTTCGACCGCAATATCGGTTACTGAATACTGCCCTACTGTAAAACTAAGTGATGCCCCTATCATATATGTTTCCTTTTTTGATAGCAATGTCAAGGTGTGTATGATATGGCCAAAAAAAAAAAGGTAATGTAGTTTTATCAAAAAGAAATTAATAAAAATATCGGTTACTGAATACTGCCCTACTGTAAAACAAAGTGATGCCCCTATCATATATGTTTCCTTTTTTGATAGCAAGGTCAAGGTGTGTATGATATGGCCAAAAAAAAAAGGTAATGTAGTTTTATCAAAAAGAAATTAATAATAGTTCATTTATTAAAAAAAATTAATTAATTATAATTTATAGTTCACTTATCAAAAAGAAATTGATAATAGTTCATGGTAAATTAAAAAAAGAACTAAAATGATAATTTATATTATTAAAAATAATAATTTCATAAATTTAATGTCACTTTCTAGGAAAAAGAAAAATTTTAAGCAATCGCCTAGTTTTTATGTGAGGTAGTAATGTATAACTAAGCTCTCAATATATCTTCTTTCTTGACAAATATATATATATAACTAAGCTCTCAATATATTACAAAAAAACATTTATAACTGTTTTGCAGAAATTATTTAAGGATACAGACATTAAAAAAGAAAGAAGGTACCTAATAAAAAAAATTTCCTCCATTCATTTGTTCTTTCTTCCTTCTCTTTTATCTTATGGCAATTTTTCTATATTCAGTTACAAAACACAGAGCACTGCAGCTCCTTCACATGGACACACTACTTCGCAAGCACCATCTTTTTCTGGAATAGCAGATTTGACAGGACTTGTTTATAACATGCAAACAAGGCCTTGCACAAAAAATAATCCGATTCTAATATGCAGAAACAAGTCTGCAGTGGTTTTACAAATCCTTGAAAACAATCATGCTCGGATGGTGTAAGGTTGTAGAAGTAATAAAATTTGGTGCAACTCATGACAACAAAGTATTTAAGCCTAATATCACAATTGTCAAGCCTTTGAAACAAAGAGTGCTTTGCTACAGAATAGACCACCCAAAAACAAGAGTTCCTTTTCATCTGAAACTTGTGCAAAGCCACCACTACTTTAAATATATGTGCACAAAGGGGAAAAGGTACAGCACCATAGTAAACACAGACCAGATGCAAAGCCCAGATAATCTCAAATTATACACTTCATAGCTATTTCCTTCATATTGGATTCCAGTCTACAAATACTCTTTTGGTGATCAATACAGAACTAAGCTGCAGCATTATACTCTATTCAATGTGCCAGTTTTTGTAGATGCCGAAGCGTCCTTTGTTTAATCCACTGTCGGTCATATGGCAGATAAGCCTGAATTGAGTGATCATAACTGCAAACCAGAATCAGAAGCGAAGTATCAGTTTCCTACCAGGGCAACTTTCAAATTAAACTGGATGTCCATTGAGTGGGCTTTGGTGGACAGATAAAGTAAGCATGCTATGCAGCTAGCCAGCCTATTCCTTCTATGGGCAGGCCTGCCTATGGTAACTCTTGTTTGGCTTTGCAGCGTGATGGCAAAAGAAAAAGTCTGAACCTTAAAATCCTGAACTGGAAAAGAACCTTTGTTTTTATATAAAACTTTATATTATTTATACTTCCATTGTCTTTATAGGCAATTGAATCTGTTGCTCTATACAGTTTAAAAACACAATAAACAAAATGCATTTCAAGAACACAACCATATGTGTATATATATATTCCATAATAATTGTGTGTGTGACACAGAGAGATAGAGAGAGAGAGAGAGAGAGAGAGAGAGAGAAACATACACTAAAGCACTCATGTCAGCGAGGCCATCGACAAAATTGTAGAGATCTCCAATGTCATAAGAGATATTTCTAATTGCTGGATTTAACTCCCTCAGCTTCCTCTCATACAGCCCACATATACCTATACAAGCACAATAGCATAATCTCCGGTGAATGCAAACAAAAAATTGAGGGTTCTAACCACATTATACCCCTTTCAACCCAAAGAGATGAGAAACAGCATCCAATTGTTAACCAAGAAGTTTATAAAGACTCACCAGAAAGATATGCATATATATGCATTGAGAAAAGAAAAAATGGGACATACAGAAAAACCAAGTTTTCTCTCTCATATGAAGTAGAAGTATTATATGTGACAGGAGTTATCATGTTTCCATGAAAATAAGTGCACATTACTTAACATAGTAGTATAGTAATATACTCACTCACAGTTGACATTCACATCCACTGAGGACATGCTAATCTTTTATTTCTTTACGCCACACAGGTCTACAGATCTCACATTGCCCAAGCAAGGTACCCCTAATACTCACTACTAATCAATCACCAAATCCTTCACTTTCATGAAAATTGTAGTTATTCATCCTATGAGGTGAAAATAAATGTCTTGCTCTCTTAGACTCTTACCATATAAATCATCTATGCCCTTTCTGCAGTTTCTTTTGAGAAATCAGCCGCTCACATTTTATATATATATATAACAATTCCCTTTATAGTTATATATTTCATTTTAATGACATAATGAAGAAGTTTCATAGCTAGCTTCAAAGGCTCAATGCATTCTGGAGTCAAATGATTTGAACGATGATAATCATGATAGTAATAACAATTCTTATAAAATAAAATTTAAAAAAATAGATAGTGTAATAACGACAAGCATAAACACAAGATACCATCCATTGCTTGACTTATTGAATCATAATCCATAAAGGTTCTGGTTGCTTTGTTCTGAGAAGTTTGCATTAGAATGATGGTGTGCCTGTTGGCCTACAAATGATGATAAACATACAAGTTAGTCAACATTCAAACAAGACACGAGCATTATTTCTTGCTAGAGTAACTTACAATGAAACACGAAAAAGTACTGTTCATACCCAGGACTATAAAGTCGTAACAAGCGTAATCCACAAATTCAAAGCGAAACATTATACATTAGCTGTGGTATTATAAAAGCTTGACAACAAAGTTAAATAACAAAATATATAAAATTATTTTGAAAAACCCAGAAAATAGGACCATAGCCATCTGTTCGGTTCACTAGAAAACAAAGACAAAAAAATAGCCAACAAAGGAAGAAAGAGAAAAGAGAACTTTTAAAGCAAAATAAGCTCTGGTATTTTTAATTTTCTCAAACACGACAAAAAGATAGCCTCAAGTAAGTTAATCAATCACAGACTTTTAGATTCTCAGGTCCTATTCCAAAATTTTCTCAGAAACCAAGAAGAGCACTATATTGGTGGTTTAAAGAATAAAAATTGACTGAGAAAATTAGAAAAAAAAACCCTAATTTTGCATAAAGGAATGCTTTTTGGTTTAGGACGAAACCCACATGCTTGAAAATTAATATTTACATAAAGAAAAGTGAGATTCATACCATTACATTTGGGAAATAAAGAATTGTAAAGAGAAAAATATAAATTAATGAGAGCAAAAAAAGTAGATTACCATGTGAGAGCTGACAGTGATGAACAAAAAGCTCGCAGCAATGTTATGCTTTGGTTTCGTAGCAGCGACGCGACCACCTGATAGAGAGAGAAAGAGAGAGAGAGAGAGAGAGAGAGAGAGTTGAAGAAGACTTGACAAGAGAGCCACGTCAGAACTGAGGGTGAGATAGACAATTTAGATCGTAGGTCTAGTGGTCTTTTGATGAAGAATTAGCCGTTGGATTTGTATTATTTTTCTTGCGTTATTATGGTCAAAAAATGTGGAGAGGAAGATAAAGCGAAAGACTTTAGGCTAGAGCACGTCAACGCAAGTCAATGAAAAATGGGTTTGTGAAAGGACCATTTTGGTATTTAACAATTAGGACAGAGTAATTCGGCATCAAAACAAATTTAGGACAGAGTAATTTCTTTCTTTAATAAAAGGCTATGCTAATGTCTTCTTTTTCTTGGATTAGAGAAGGACATAATAATTAGTAAAGTTAGATTGTGTAGATATAATATCAGATGACACCATGAATAATTCGTATCATCTCTCGTTCAATTATTTATTTCTTGGTGAAAGCGGGAACATTTTGAGTTCTTAGTTTAGTTATGATTGGATTTCCAAAATTGAAATTCAAAACTAATTAGAAGGGATAAACAAACATATTTTATTCAACCAAAACAAAATTTCATGACATCATACTGTTAATTAGAAGGTTTTAATTTCAGAGAAAGAAATTTGCTGGCATGCTTTACTTTAGGCTTTTTAAAAATAAATATATATATATATATAATAATTAGTACAGAAGGAATTCCTTTCTTCCAAAACTGAAGACCATATAAACTTATAAAGGTGACTAACTATGGACGGAGCTTCCTCAGTAACCACTTCTTCCGCAGTGCTGCATCCAAGGCCAAGAATGTCTTTGCCTTTCTCTCATCTTCTAATAGATCACAAGCATCCAACATAAGCTCATCATCCATATCTGGAATAGCTTGAAGTGCATCAATTGCACTTTCTATTGATGTATACTTGATTTTCTCCTTATTATTTGCCAATTTTGTCACTACACCTACCATCTCCGTGAGAGCCTTCTGCATATCCTTGTCTGTTTTCTGTGCTTTTTTAGAATGTCCTGAGTCTGCTGGCGTCGCAGTTGGCCGCTTCTTCTGTTGATCAGATACTTCAATGTCCTCAATTGACAATTGTAGATCTCCTGATGCTCCATCCACCTCTTTTCCCAACGAATTAGGGTCAGCTTCCATGCCTACAACTCGACCACTGAATGTTCCATCTAATTCACTATTTCCACAAATCTTGCACAAATCACTATAACTACCTAAGAATGCATTTCTGTAAGAGATAGCATCCGGGTGTTCCTGCAAGCAGATTATGCACATCGAACTGGCATTACAGATCAACAAGTTGTCAAGATATAAACAGTTATTTTTAAAGAGTGAGGAATGCACCTTAATATAGGCTTCCCAAATGTCATTGTCAGCGGTTATCATTTGCTGAGTTTCATCCCACATAAATCCACTATGATTGAGAAGAGTGCTGATGTAATCATGCTGTTTCACCAAGCATATATAGCGATCTTCCAGAACATCTTTATCGCATTGGAGTCCAAATTTCTTATTCAATGATTCAAGCATGTGAGCCCATGCTTGCTCATTGAATGTGTGATTAATCTTATTCCCTTTATGCAACTGATCTAACATAAGATCAATGAAATAGCAATCCATTGGTGGTGTCCAATCTATCGTCAAAGGAACAGCAACACTGTGGGATTGGTTATTTTTCTCTGTACCTACAATTTAATATAATATAATTTAATTTGTTTAAACAAGTAAAGAAACACGAGGATATAAAACATCCATTGAATTGTCTTTTAATTTGAAACACAATGCAATAATTACACTTCTAGATATGGCATTCAAGTGAAGAGCACATGAGATCAAAGAAACTGTGGCATTCATGCTACTCTCTTTTGGTATGATAAATTTTTGGGCTTCTGTAGATGGAACTCCATTTGGTATAACAACCTAATACTTTAGTTCAGACCAATACAGGGCAGATTGCATCCATACCACACCAAGCTTATAAGTTACATTCAGGAACAATTATAAATAAGAGTAAACATCAAATCTATCTTATATTGCTGTGTTGCCTCACCTGGTATTTAATATTAGTCAAAGTAACATAGAAATGCATTTTAACTCAATCAAATAGGCAAGAAAATTCATTTTTATTGCGCCAAATCAATGGAACTTTTTTTTTTAAATTTAGCCCACAAACTACTGAGAAGCAGATTATTACGAGAAAGTATTGAAAGCATACCAGTCATCAAAACTGGTAATTCACCACAAGGATCTGCATTGCATGCCAAGCGACTGTATCTTCCATCAGAATTTTCTTCTCCAAATATAACACACAGTTTGTTGTAGCCTCGCACAGTTTTAACTCTATATGATCGAGCATCAGGATGGCTCTGCATGCATTAAATGTAAGTAGCAGGAAAATTAATAAACTTTTGGGTTAATCAAGAAGGAAATTTCACCTTGGTATAAGCATCCCAAACATGGTCCTCAGCTGTTATCATTTCTCGTGATTCATCCCACAAAAACCCACTTTGCTCAAGAAGAACCTTTATGTCATTGTACTGCCTCCGCAAATGTTTGAACCGGTTCTTCAGAACATCTTTGTCATGGCGAGATCTGAATCGTGCATTGAAAGATGAAGCCATGTCAATCCAAGCCTGACTTATAAATGTCTGCCCTAGTTTATTTCCTCTATGCACCTGGTCTAGTAACAAATCAATGAGATAACAATCCATTGGTGGTGTCCAATATGTTCTTGTACGATCACTAACAATTGGGGTCTGGCTCTCCTTTCCTTCGCCTACAAAATTAAAGATCTACTTGGAGTAACTTCTTCATTCTTTAGAAGATTTGGGGACCACACAAAAAAGAAAAAGAAAAAGAAAGGTACATGTGACTTGATTTAATCTTAAGAATATGTTACGAAAATTCAATGTCTATAACTCAGCAGTTTTCAGTTTTCATAAAAATAAGCTATGAAGAAAGAAACAAAGAAGAAACTTTTAAAACTTCCTCATTAGTGGTGATGAGAAAACTGAACGACCAGCAACTTTCATATGTCATTGTTTAACATATCACATTTTAGGAAGAAAAGAATAGTAGTATGAGGTTCCCATTTCCCTTTCTTTCTAGTTATTTTACATCTTTTTGAATATTGTGCAGGCAGTTGTAACTCACCTGCTTTTATTTGTGATATGTAGTCAAGGGGTTTCTGCAGATGCAAATGATTGTCGACCAAAACATCAGGTTCATCTCCGAATATTAGGAGCAAGTCATAGTAGTTTGGCAAGGTTTTCGTTCTATATGTCCGTGCATGTGGGTTTGCCTGCAATAGTTCTGTATCAATCAGTTATTTGAAAGGAATGAAATTGAGAAGAAGAACAATACCAAGGATAAGTAGATGAATAATGAAACTTTTCATGTCAGTGTACCTTTGTATAAGCATCCCAAACATTGTCATCAGCTACAATCATTTGTTGTGTTTCATCCCAGGAAAAGCCATTTTGTTTAAGAAGAATTGTTACATCGCTATAGTACTTCCACAATTTCTTGAATCGATGCCTCAAAACCCGTTTGCCATGATGGGGACCAAATTTTGCATTAAACAAGGCAAGCATATCTGTCCAGGCTTGTTTGTTGAATGTATTATCAGTCTTGTTGCCCCTTCCTACTTGGTCCAGCATAAGCTCAATGAAATATTGGTCCATCTCTAGTGACCAATCTGTCCTTGGACGCTCACTACTTGAAGGAGCAAGGCTGGCCATTCCATCACCTACGTATTGAGAAATGTTTAAGTAGTCATCTCATATTAATGCATAAGATACACACGTGCACTAATAGAATTAATGTTTGAAAGTCAACCATCATGAGAACAGTTATGTTACAGAATTCAGATTACAGGCCTCTCACGTCATATCTTAAATCTTTTCCTTATTCTTACACCTACCTGACACATAGTGACTAGCCTCTTAAATTACAATATTAATTAGACATTATTCAGTCCAAACAACAAACCAAACCTTAGCCTCAGGTTTATGGCAAGGAAAACACAAACCCATATTTACTCGAATTTCATCATCAAAGTCTAAGTCATGACTTGATCGACTGTATCTTCCATCAGCAGTTGTATACCCATAAATCAGGCACAAATCATTGAAGTTCAGCACGGCTTTAGTTTTGTATGACCGTGCATCAGGGTGAACCTACACGCATTCAACGGGTTATTTCATAGTTGTAGTATAATAGATGGTTTTACTATAAAGAATGAGTAGAGAGGCAATGCACCTTGATGTAAGCATCCCATATGTAATCATCAGCTACCACCATTTGACGAGTTTCGTCCCAAGAAAACCCACTCTGGCCAAGAATATTCTTCACATCATTGAATTGTTTCCACAAATTCGTATACCGGCTTTTTAGAACATCTTTGTCATATTGGGATCCAAATTTCGCATTAAACACAGTCAGCATGTCTGTCCAGGCTTGCTTGTTGAAAGTATGGCCAATCCTGGTTCCTCTATGCATTTGCTCTAACATAAGATCAATAAAGTAACGTTCCATTGTAGGTGTCCAATACGTCCTCGAACGATCATTGCTTGCCACAGTTTGGCAGCCCATTTCTTGCTCCTTGAATTAATAATGACATACATAGAGCCCCCCATAAAAACAAAGTTTTACCAAAGAAGCGTTGAAACTCACAAAAAGTAAAACATCCTAAATGGGTTTCAAAAATGCGGAGCCAGTGAACCACACAATATAAGCTAATTATTGATAATGCAAGCGTTTTTACTTAAGGACAAGTTCTCTACACGGTACACCCAAAGTGAAAAGAATAAAATTTGAAGAAAAAAGGCTGAATTATAACCTGCTAATGGGTTTCAATTTTCGACTCAAAAAAGCTGAAATCTGCAACCAAATTTATTACATCCACAAAGTAAACTAAGCAAAACTTGAAAAGCTGAATCTTAGCCTTGCAACTTTAATTCCCAAAACTTGTATTAGAATTATTTTCTGACAATGGTCGTTATAATAGTAGTTTACGCCAAAATTCTCAGTGCCAGAGAAGAAAGTATGTATGTGATAGCGATACATAGAAGCGTAGGATTCATAATCAGAGGTTTTACCAGATGGGTCAAAAAGTTTGGTTCTTTTACCTGTTTGTAGGGAGAGTCTGATTTTCCAAGGTCTGGTTGGCGCCTGGGAAATCTGTGATTGCCAAAGAGTTAACCCTAATCCGGAATAAGGGCAAAGCGCCCGAGTTGTTTGGTCACGGAGGCAAAGGCAACCCTTTTGTTTTTGTCAAGAGTTGAGTGGATCATAAAGGCCCTAGGGCTTCGAATGAAGTAGAGTTGATCAAGTTTGAGTTTTGTCTTAAGCCCAATAACACTGTTTGCTAATTGGACAAGCCCATTACCCACAATCCCAGTCTCAGCCAACTCAGCAATGGCACGACCCTAAGAACAATACTTGGCAAGAGGAGTGCCTCCAATGATCCAATCCCATGATCCCATCTCACATAAGCATGTACTTTTTTGACCTTTCTATGTGTTTTGTACATTTAAAAATGACAAACAAGCCCCAATCTTAGTTTTGTTTGTATCTTATTATTACTGTATGCATATATAATATCATACCATAACCAGACCAAAAATATATAATATCATAACTAGATTGCTTCTCCATCATAATTCGAGTGCATTGTTTGATGACGTGACATGTGTCGCATGTTGGTTGAACTGATTGGTGTTGATTCCTCATCATCATCGTCCATGTACCAACAATCCTAGAAGCAATATATTTGATATCTCCGCAACACAATACTGTGTAATGTATATGATGGCATTTCTATTGACATCTGAGATTCCATGCGGCATGCGCCTATTTATGCGACCAACATACATATGGCGTTAAAGTACCACTAGCAGTCTAGTAAATATGCAGCAACTTTCTAGTAGATTTTTCCTAGGCTTGGATATTTAAGACATGCCAATCAAACGTAAATTCTCTTATTATAAAAGTCTGCATCAAGTACTCCGCACCTAACAAGTAACAAGTCCTGCCTTGCGATGCAGAAAAACTCTCTCTGATTGTTTGCATTGCATAGTTTGATGTATACACATCTTCCAAAAAAAGCTATTACAATGTCTGTAAGCTGCAGGCAGGTAACCGCTAGTCTTCACTACTTGAACTCTAATTGCTTCATTTGTCTCTTCATTTTCAGCCATTATTTTCTGTCATCCTCTCCCTTTGTTCATCCAATTGATTCCAATGCACGTCCACTTTCCTTCACTATACCTCAATTCAACCTTGATACGGAAAACATACTCTATGAAGGCGATGCCACTCCTTCATTAGGAAGTATTGAACTCAACACAGTCAATGAATTTTTCCGCGTAGGACGGTGCACATATACACAACCTCTGCATCTTTGGGACTCTAAAACTAAGTCACTGGCACACTTCAGTACCCATTTCAGTTTCATGATTGATAATCTAAGCAGTGGAAAATATAGCGATGGATTAGCCTTTTTTCTTGTTCCTGTTGGCTATACAATCCCACCCAATTCTGCTGGTGGTAATCTTGGATTATTCAACACCACCACTCGTTTGGGAGTACCTCAAAACCAAATTGTAACAGTTGAGTTTGATACTTGGTCAAACGAGTGGGATCCCCTGGAACCCCATGTTGGGATCAATGTAAATACTATCTCATCATCTGTTAATTCCAGTTGGGACGTTAGCAGCAGCGTTAGGAAGAAGACTGATGTATCGATAATCTACAATGCTACCACCATGAAACTCAGTGTGTTCTGGACAAATCTGGAGGACCCAAATCCTGTTTATGTGGACAATTTTTCTCTCTCTTACCATGTTGACTTGCGACAGGTTCTTCCCGAATGGGTTTCAATTGGTTTTTCAGCTGCTACAGGAGTAAACACTGAGCACCATGTTATAAAATCCTGGGAATTCAGTTCACATTTGAATTCTGATGAGACCAGTAGAAAAAACAGGGGAAAATGGGAAAAGACATTCTTGATAGAGGTCGTGGCAGTTTGCGTCTTCATTTTGATGCTTGGCGTGGCCATATGTCGGTTGGTGGTGGTAAGGAAGCGGATGAAGAGTCACTCCGATGCTGTGCCCTCTACAAAAAGAGATAATTTTGAGGGACTAGCCTTCCCAAAACGATTTGGTTACCAAGAACTAGTTGCAGCCACCAATAACTTTGCAAACGATAGAAGGCTAGGCCATGGAGGGTCCGGACAAGTTTATAAAGGAATCATACAAGATCTAGGCTGCGTGGTTGCTGTGAAGAGAATCTTTGCAGATTCTGAGCTGCACTATGAGAAAATCTTCATCAATGAAGTTAAAATAATAAGCCGGTTAATACATCGGAACCTGGTACAATTCATTGGATGGTGTCATGAGCAAGGTGAATGCTTACTTGTTTATGCATACATGCCTAACAGCAGCCTTGACAATCATTTATTTGGCTGCAGAACAACTATTCAATGGGATTTCAGGTACAAGATTGCTTTAGGCTTGGCCTCAGCCCTCCATTATCTACACGAAGATGCAGAGCAGTGTGTCCTTCATAGGGATATCAAATCAGCTAATGTATTGTTGGACAACGATTTCAGCACTAAGCTTGGTGATTTTGGGATTGCTAAGCTTGTGGATCCCCGATTCAGGACTCAGACAACAGGGATAGTAGGGACTTTTGGATACATGGCCCCAGAATATGCAAATGGAGGGAGAGCTAGTAAAGAATCGGACATGTTTAGTTTTGGAGTTGTGGCCTTGGAAATTGCATGCGGAAGGAGGACTTACCAGGATGGAGAATATCATGTGCCACTTTTTAGGTGGGTTTGGCAACTATACCTTGCAGGAAATCTTCTTTGTGTAGCTGATGAGAGATTAGAAATGAATTTTGATAAAAATGAAATGAAATGCTTGTTAGTTGTGGGATTGTGGTGCACGAACCCCAACAGCAAGGAAAGGCCAAAAGCAGGACAAGTGATGAAGGTTCTTCAGCTTGAAGCACCATTGCCGGAACTTTCACATGACAGGCGTGAATATGAACATCCACTGCCTGAAGAAAATGGTTTAAGATCTTCATCTCCGTGGACCATTACCTAAATTTCCAAAAGCTATGCATGGTCTTCAAATAACTGATTTCACCATTCCTTCCAGTCATCACTTCCAACATGAAAAATGTAGGACATTTAAGCAAATATTCTTCTATCACCAAGCTACATGGCTGTGTGATTTCGGTCTATAAAGTATGAATTAGTAACTTTGTTGTGGATGCTACTATTTGTTTGGTGTTGTTCAATTTGCTTTTGCATATGGTGTAATTTAATTTGTTAATGAAATAGTGAACAACACATTTACATACGTAAATTATGTATGTAAAGAACAGAACTTCACAGAAGTTGGAACCACTTTTGGTTGACCTTCCAAATATGTGTAAGAAATATAAAAGGATTTTAATGCGAATGGTGTCTTTTTGGCCATATACATCTACCATAAACTCTGTTCAAGACAGAGGCCAATTCAGGGTTCTTTGGGTTGTAAGAATGGAAGAGACAGTGGTACGAAAAATATCAGACAGGACACTTCCTCAGTCCTCAGCATGATGCTGAGAGGAAATCCAATCATATCAATTGAACTGATTAGTGATCGCAACCTTAATAAAAATAAAAATTTATTGATGACTCATCATCTTCGTCCGTAGCAATGGCTAGAAGCCTAGAAGTGAATTGTTGATATTGATATCTCCGCAACACGATACACACTGCTAAGGAAATGATGGCCTTGCCTCTGAGAGATATCTGAGAGTGCATCTAATGTGACCATGTCAAAGTCGGTTGTACCAGATTCTAAAGAGCTAGTACTGCCAATACATATAGCGTTAACTCCTTGGTCGGCTGAATTTTTTTGATGTATTTCATATTTGGCCCCTTTCCCTCGGTGTTTTTGTGTATGTCACATGCATGGAATTTCTTACATAATAAACATGCAGCAACTTTAGTACAAAAAAGCATGCAGCAACTTTCTGGTAGGCTTTTCCAATGCTTGATACAATAATGACAAAATCAGATTCTTCATTTGTCCTTATATATTTCTTAATTCATGCACGTTCGTAGTCTGCCACTCTTCACTAACAAGCTTTGCTTTCAGAATTCAGAATAATTACTATGTAGACTTTCTTTCATTCTTTTCATTTCAGATATTATTTCTGTGCATCTCTGCACAAAGTTTACCATGTCTCTTATACGCTGCAGGCAGGCAAGCTTTTGTCTTCACTACTTGAGCACTAATTGCTATGCTTGTCTCTTCATTTTCATCAATTTTCTGTCTCTCTTTGCTCATCCAATTTTCGCAAGTCCACTTTCTTTCACTATAAATCAATTTGATTATGCAAAAGACGTACTTTATGAAGGTGATGCCAGGCTTTCATTTGGGACGGTTGAACTCAACACAGTCACTCAATTATTCCGCGTAGGATGCTGTACTTATGCACAACCTTTTCACCTATGGGACTCTGCTACAGGCTCACTAGCAGACTTCACTATCCATTTCACTTTCATGATTGACACTCGTAATAAGGAAATCTTTAGTGATGGATTTGCGTTTTTCCTTGCTCCTGTTGGCTATCCAATTCCACCTAACTCTGCTGGTGGTGCTCTCGGATTATTCAACAGCACCACTAATTTCGCAGCATCCCAAAACCAAATTGTCACAGTTGAGTTTGACACCTTCTCAAATGAGTGGGATCCGCTTGGACCGCATGTTGGGATCAATGTAAATAAAATCTCCTCGGCTGTTAATGCCAGTTGGGATTTTAGCAGCCGCAAAAAGAAGGTGTGTAGTGCATGGATAACTCATAATGCTACCACCAACTACCTCAATGTGTTTTGGACATACGAGGAAAACCGAAACCCTGATTATGGGGACACTACTTCTTCTCTTTCTTACCAAATTGACTTACGAAAGGTTCCCCCTGAATGGGTTACAGCTGCTACCGGACTAAACCCTGAGGGGCATGTTATAAATTCATGGGAATTCAGGTCACATTTGGATATATATGATGAGATAAGTAACAAACACAAGGAAAAGCAAAAGAAGAAGACATTATTGGTAGCGATGGCTGTAGTTTCTTTCTTAATTATAATGCTTGGTGTTGCCTTGTGTAGGTGGTTGATAAAGAAGCGGATAACCAGGATTGATGTACAAGGAAATTACTCCAAGGATGAGACCTCCATAAATAAGGCTCTTCAGAGACAAGCATTCCCAAAAGGATTTTCTTATAAAGAGTTATTTGCAGCCACAAATGGCTTTGCAGGCGATGGAAGGCTAGGCCAAGGAGGGTCAGGGCAAGTTTATAAAGGAACCTTACAAGATCTAGGCTGCGAAATTGCTGTCAAGAGAATCTTCGCTGAATCCGGATACTACGAGAAAATTTTCATCAATGAAGTAAAAATCATAAGTCGCTTAATTCATCAGAACTTGGTGCAATTCATTGGATGGTGTCATGAGCAAGGTGAATGCTTACTTGTTTACGCATACATGCCTAACAGCAGCCTTGACAATCATCTCTTTGGCAATAAAACGACCCTGCAATGGGATTTGAGGTATAAGATAGCTTTAGGCTTGGCCTCAGCCCTTCATTATCTACATGAAGATGCAGAGCAGTGTGTCCTTCATATGGATATCAAAACAGCTAACATATTGTTGGACAAAGACTTCAGTACTAAGCTTGGTGATTTTGGGATTGCTAAGCTGGTTGATCCCTGGTTCATGACTCAGACAATGGGGGTGGTAGGGACTTTCGGATACATAGCCCCAGAATATGCAAATGGAGGGAAGGCCAGTAAGGAATCTGACATGTTTAGTTTTGGAGTTGTGGCCTTGGAAATTGCATGTGGAAGGAGGACTTACCAGGGTGGGGAACTTCATGTGCCACTTGTCAGGTGGGTTTGGCAACTGTACCTTGCAGGAAATGTTCTTTGTGCCGCTGATGAGAGATTGGATATGAATTTCAATAAAACTGAAATGGAATGCTTGCTACTTGTGGGATTATGGTGCACTAACCCCAGCAAAAATGAAAGGCCAAAAGCAGGACAAGTGATGAAGGTTCTTCAGCTTGACGCACCATTTCCGGATCTTCCACATGGCATGTATGAATCCTTAGAATATTCTTCACTTTTTAGATGATCCTTAGGCTCTTTCTTTAGTCTGAAGATTGGTATCTCGATGATTTTGCTATTGATTTTGTGACAGTAATAATTGGTACTGATTTTCTATTATTCTCTGGTGTTTTCTGTTAATGTTTATAAGAGGGTGGAAAAGTGTATTGTGGACCTTGTGGTTTCTTGGTTTTGCATATATATGAGGGCTAGTTGCATATGTTGGTGTCTTGATCATTTTTTTAATGATTATCTGACAGTAATAGTGGGTACTAACTTTCTATTATTCTCTGCCGATTTTGTTAAACATTCATAAGAGGATGAAAATTGTATTGTGGTTTCTGGGTTTTGAATATACATATGGGGATAGTACTTGTTTGGTATTGTTCGACATGCTTTTACATATATATGGGGCTATTTAATTTGTTAGTGAGAACAGATCACTTTTCACTGAACTTAAATGGAACATAATTAAGCAACTTTGTCATATAACATAGAATCTGCTTGTTGAATGTATGGCCAATCCTGGCTTCTTTATGCATTTTCTCTTACATAGAATCTATAAAAGAGCGTTCCATTAGTGTCCTACAAGCACATTGATATCTCCGCAACCCCTGATACTCAATACAGCAGATTGCTAAAAGCTATAGTACTGCCAATACATATGGCTTTAAATCCTTGGTCTTTGTAGGATAACCTTAAATATGCACGTATTTCTTTTGTTTCATTCTCAGCTCATACTAGTGTTAGTCTTTATGTCACATGCATGTTATTTATTAAATCCACTAGCAGTGCACCAAATTTCTTGTAGATTTTACCTAGCCATGCACGTTTGTTGGTCTGCCACTCTTCACTCAACAAACCTTGGCTTCAGAAATAAAAAAAATTGCTGTGTAGATTTCTCTGATGTCCGTGAGTAGGCAGGTAACCTTTTTTCATAATTGCTATGTATGTCTCTTCATAATTCCAACATTCAGTACACACTACACACTACACTCCCACTTTCTTGACCATGATACAAGGAACTTACTATACGAAGGTGATGCCAAGCCTTCGTCAGGAATGTTGGGCCGGTGAACTCAACACAATTACTCAATTATTCTCCGAAGGAAGATGTACCTAAAGCAGTGGCGACGCCAACGAGTGGCAGGGTTTGCTGGGTTAGGTTAGCAGCAGAGGGGCAATTTCTCTGCAACACATCACAGATTGCTAAGAGGATGATGACGTCCTTGACACTGATATTGCTACTAACGCAGCCATGTCAAAGTCTTCCTGTGCAATTTTAAATAGTACTGCCAATACATATTTCTCGTCTATCTTTCCTGGTATAGCATTTCCTGAGATAACACCGAGATTAATCTGTACACACCTGACATACTCCACACTATACCATTAAGGTCAAAGTCTTCGGGGATTATATTTTCTCCAAAGTCAAAGTCTACGGTTTCTTAAATCCAATTTGCAGCAACTTTCTGGTGCATTTTTTAGCTCATGTTATTCCCAACTCACATTCCTTAGTCCTCGCTCTTCATATTTCTTAATTACTTCTTACAAGTATCCTAGTCTCTTCATAATAATTCCTTGGTACATTTCCTTTATGCTTTGTATTGCAGATTTTTAAGTTCTGGTTTTATATATATCACTGCAGTTCTTTGACCAAAAATTTCATCTTAATTACCAGACGAAAGTTATCAGTCTCGCAATGTCTCTAAGCAGGATGGCAACTTTTCGTCTTCACTACTTGAAAAATTGCTACATTAGTCTCTTCATTTTCATCAATCTGTTCCCTCCCTTTGTTCATCCACTTTCCTTCAATATAACTCAATTCGAAGTTGGTACAAAGAACATACTATATGAAGGTGATGCCATACAATCATCGGGAGAGATTGTACTCAACACATACTATTTTCCCAGGTTGGACGGGCTACATATACAGAACTCTAAAGCAGGGTCATTATCAGACTTAACAACTCATTTCACTTTCATCGTCGACACTCACAACAGTAGCAAATTTGGTGATGGATTTGCGTTTTTCCTTGCTCTGTTGGTTATCCATTTCCACCTAACTCTGCTGGTGGTTCTCTCGGATTATTCAACAAAACCACTAATTGTTCAGTGTCCCAAAACCATATTGTAACAGTTGAGTTTGACACCTTCTCAAACAAACAGTGGGATCCACCAGGGACACACGTTGGGATCAATATAAATCAAATTTCTTCAATGGTTACTACCGCCAATAACCTAGTGTGTTTTGGACGTATGAGAAAAACCCTGTTTTTTGGGACAATAGTACTTCTTCACTTTCTTACTATATTGACTTACAAAAGGTTCTCCCGGAATGGGTTACAATTGGTTTTTCAGCAGCTACTGGATTAAATGCTGAGCAGAATATTATAAATTCATGGCAATTCAACTCAAACTTGGATTCTGATGAGATAAGCAGCAAAGAGAAGGAAACAAACAGGAAAACAGTCTTGATAGCGGTGGCTGCAGTTTCTTTCTTCCTTTTGATGCTTGGTGGCGCCATATGTTGGAAGGTGGTAAGGAAGCAGATGAACAGGATTCATGGAGATGTAAATTACTCCAATGCTGTGCCCTCTACGAATACAGATATTCTTGAGAGACTAGCCTTGCCAAAACGATTTGCTTACCAAGAATTAGTTGCAGCCACCAATGGCTTTGCAAATGATAGAAGGCTAGGCCAAGGAGGGTCCGGACAAGTTTACAAAGGATTCATACAAGATCTAGACTGCACAGTTGCTGTCAAGAGAATCTTTGCAGAATCTGAGCACTACCAGAAAATCTTTATCAATGAAGTCAGAATAATAAGCCGGTTAATACATAGAAACTTAGTTCAATACATTGGGTGGTGTCATGAGCAAGGTGAATGCTTACTTTCTTACGCATACATGCCTAACAGCAGCCTTGACACACATCTATTTGGCTGTAGAGCAACCCTGCAATGGGATTTTCGGCATAAGATAGCCTTAGGCTTGGCCTCAGCCTTTCATTATCTACATGAAGATGCAGAACAGTGTGTCCTTCATAGGGATATCAAATCAGCTAACGTACTGTTGGACAACGATTTCAGCACCAAGCTTGGTGATTTTGGGATTGCTAAGCTCGTGGATCCACGCTTCAGGACTCATACAACAGGGGTGGTAGGGACTTTCGGATACATAGCACCAGAATATGCAAATGGAGGGAGGGCCAGTAAAGAATCTGACATGTTTAGTTTTGGAGTTGTGGCGTTGGAACTTGCATGTGGAAGGAGAACTTATCAGGATGGGGAACTTCATGTGCCACTCATCAGGTGGGTTTGGCAATTGTACCTTGCCGGAGATTTTCTCTGCGTAGCTGATGAGAGATTGGAAATGAGTTTCGATAAAAATGAAATGGAATGCTTGTTAATTGTGGGATTATGGTGCACTCACCCCAACAGCAAAGAAAGGCCAAAAGCAGGACAAGTGATGAAGGTTCTTCAGCTTGAAGCCCCATTTCCGGAACTTCCAGATGACATGCATGATCATCCACTGCCTCAACCTCAACCACAAGTTGAATCCTCTCCTGTGTCCTTGACTTCTAGCTTGGACACTACAGGTCGTTAACACCCACCAAAAATTTTTCGAGGACAAGGAGGAGGAGGCGAGTTAATAGAATTATAATTTAAGATTCCCCTGAGCATCTTTGTCTAAAGACTCTAAAAATCTTCATTTTATTGTTATTCTTCTTAATATGGGGAGGATTTGAATAATATGTGTTTGTGCTTGAGGATGTTAAGTTGATCTAGATTTGATGGACATCTGTTTATCCCACTTAAAAATAAAACTGCGTCTCTTTGGTGTTAGTTCCAGATGCTTATTTTGATTGCTGTCCTTAGTTATAATAATCCCTAAGGTTCAGTTTTTTTAATTTGAGAGAGAGGATTTTGGGGGGTGGGTGGGTTGTGCATTATACGATCACTAAATTCCACATGCCCTAATTTTTTTTTTTTGGGTGCTAGTATCTTTATGGTG
>QANT01000345.1:0-14451 GCA_003254885.1 Purshia tridentata
GCACTAAAGCTATTACAATTGCAGCAAATATGTTAACACACCAATGCTCACAGTTTCAATCCTTTTAATTATTATTTTTTGAGAAAAACTTGAGGCTTTTTAGTTTGGAAAAATTGCATAAATTTTGTACAAACTTTTAGAATTGTGAGCAAATGCCATATAGAAAAAAAAATTTTTGAAAAATTGAAAAATTGACAATTTGCTATATTATCTTTTAAAATAGAGCAAATTTGCCACTTTTGTTAATAAAGAAAAGAGGAAATTACAAAAATTGTGCACTTATTATTCGTTGTGTCTTGTTTTGGTCTACAAATTTATTTAAGTTTCATATTGGTCCAGTAATTGTCTGATGTATTCCATTTGGCTCCAAAATGGACAATTTTGTCCCTCAAAGTCAACTAATTGGTATAAAATTAAGGGGCAAAATTGTCCGATTTTGCCCAATTTGGACCAAAAGAGAAAATTCAGATAATTTGTAGACCAATATTGCACTTAAAAAAATTTGTAGACCAAAATAAAACTTAGCGAATAATAAGTGGACTATTTCTGTAATTAACTCTAAAGAAAATCAACCATAGTGAGCGGGCTGAAGTACTGGGCCGAAATAAAAAATGAGGTAGATAATTGGGAGCTGGGCTTGGGGGTAGGGAGTTAAAGGGTGTTATAAGGTGTGTTAGATACAAAATATTCTTGATTTTAAAAAAAGAAAAAAAAAGAATATTTTGATAGACTTAAAGTGGGGCCGAATGGAACATATGCAATATGCTTAAGATTTTTTTTCCAATTTTATACAAATGTTTCCACTTTCCCAATCATGCTGTTTCTTTTAAAGTTCAATCATACGATTATTGAATATTTCTTTTTTCCTTAACAATAAATACGAATATCATTTTCCTTCTAACCAAAGTTGTTATACCTAAATTACACATCATTAATCAATTATATAAGGTGTAGAATAAACTTTCCACTATTTAATGCCTATGCTCATCAAACAAAATCCTTTGTATTGGGTCCAATGTTCAAAATGATTCTTTTTCTTATAAAAAATTGATATTTTGGAAACTGATTTCACAGATTGACACTTAATGTGATTGTGTACAACATTAGTGTTCATATTGAATTTGCCTAGAAAATTTGGTGTAGCTGTGTTTGTTAGCAAATCAAATATCATGGTATATGTGTCATTACCTGTCGAGCGAAAAAAAATCTGAATATGAACACCCACGCGTCCTGTGACTGTGTTGGAGTAAATGACGCAATATAGTGGCGGCCAACTTAATCAACTGTCAGAATCTAAGTGGATGTTCAGCAAGAGTAAGTATATGATACTAAATATTGCATCATCGATTCATCATTAAGAAAAATGAAATTTTAATTTAAACTTTAAAAACCTTCCAGATATATCATCTGCCTCTCATAATCTCAAACAGCAGAGAGACCCTTTGGTCCCAAGTCAACATCATCTTTCTATCAACCTCAGATCCAGTTGAATCAGAAGCATAAACAACTCAACCTCTTCTGTTTTCCTGTGGACTGTTCTATGCTTTGGATTGCTTTCTTGGTCTACCATTTTGTTCAAGTATTGGTAGAACAACAATATCAGTAGCAAACCCATGTCTGCAAATTCAGCACAGCTCATGCTTAAGCTGTTTTCAGGTAAGTCTTCCTTTTGACTCTGGTCACTTTTCTGCTTGTGGGTGATGAAAGTAGGGATCTTTGTTCCATCAGAAGCAAACCCATGTCTGGTTTCTTGAATTTTGGTGGTGAGGGTTTTATGTGGATCTGCCATGTGGATTTTGGACTCTGATATACATGTTTTGAGCCTTTGGTTGATTCAACCTGTTACTAAAATGGTCGAAGTCATTGATTTTAATTGTCAATCCCTGGTTGTTTCATTTGCAATTATCACTGTTAGTATTTTATTGAATTGTATTGCAGTATATGTAGTTATTTATTTGGCTTGACATATCTTATTTTACTTATTTATTTTCTTACTAAATATTTTGACTAGTTTATGGTTGCTTACAAACCTGGGGCTGAGTAGTAGTCAATTATACACACTCAGCTGTTGACAGTGGATTTTTCTGAAGTCTTCAATAGTGCAATGTTAAACCATTTGAGACTGTTAATAGTCCTAATTTTTGCTGAAGTTTTCTTTCATAAACGTTCATAAAATTGACTACTTCCGTGCATTATAGGTTAGCGTGGCTGTGACCTATAATTGGTCGGGTTTTATTGGATATCTATAGGTTGCATTTTGTTAATTGCAGCATTATCTTGGAGATAATAAAAAGGAAGAGAAAATGAGGATGAGGAACAAATACAGGAAACCAACCACTTTCCGTTGCAATGCAGGGAGCAGATGTTCAACGTCTGCTGTGGTGTGGAGCTTGGTGGGATGTCTTCTCATGTTTCATATGTACACCATTGTTCACCAAAAGGATGGGATGGGTGGAGAAATTCAATTTCGAGCAAGACATCACCCACAGTTCCATGAGCTTGAAGAGGTGGAAGAGGAAAATATCCAAATTCCCCCACCAAGGGGAAAGCGATCCCCACGTGCTGCCAAAAGAAGACCTAAGCGAACGACCACTCTGATTGATGAATTTCTTGATGAGAATTCTCAAATTAGACACGTATTCTTTCCTAACCACAAACTTACTATAGATCCAACAAAGGATGCGGGGAATGATAGCTATTACTACTACCCAGGGAGGATTTGGTTGGATACTGATGGAAATCCTATTCAAGCCCATGGAGGCGGTATTCTGTATGAAGAAAAATCGAAGACATACTATTGGTATGGCGAGTACAAAGATGGGCCTACATACCATGCTCACAAAAAAGGAGCAGCCCGGGTAAGTGCTTTACTTTGCCTATGCATAATGTTATGCTCAGCTATGGTTTGACTTCATAATGTCAGTCTTTATGGCTGGTAGAGATACAATCACTATCATTTGAGTTTTCCACACATTAACTGTTTGATCTCTAGCCTGATGCAAATTGTAAATCAATATTGCATATATGTGTTGTTTATGTTTGAATAATTTAACCTTGAATACCAGTTGTTTCCTATGCTGACCTCAATGAACTTGATTTAGTTTGTTGCCTTCATATTACTTGATATCAACTGTAGATAATGGAATTCAGTTTGTAGCACTGATGTAGGTTATTGTTGTTATTGATGTGACTTTATTTTTTATGTGCCACAATAGCTTACAAGATTAAACTCAACTGTGCTAATTTCTACTTACAAATTAGTCTGCCGAAATACTGGAGAACTATAACTGAAATATCATGTACAACTGTAAGAAAGGCCTCCTTCTTATTAGAGTATTAGATTGGAGATTTATTTTCTCTTAGTGGGTGTTGACATGCCAATACCAAGAGCCAGAGTTCTGGAGACACAATGGTCTGGAGTAATCTATGGTTGTTGGTTCTTGAAATAAGAATTACATTGAGGGTAGTAGGTCAGCATAATTTGCATCTCATTATAGTAATGAGTAATGATGGGTATTATGATTTATGGAGATAATGACAAGGACCAAGAAAGAATTTACGATGTTTCTCATTGGACTGTATATCCTCCTTAATGGGCTACCCCACTAGGATGGATTTGGGCTTTAGGAGCAAATCAAGGTTCTTTGCCAAGGCCACCCTAGGTGTTTCGGGCATGGGGAAAACCAGTAAATGGGACCCTATTGCACATACACAATGCCATGCAAGAAGATCATATAGGTATTGTGTAATTTTTTTTCCAAATGTTATAGGACATTTCATATACAAAGGACTTACGATTATTTGAATGAACGACTTATACATACAAGATAAAATAACATCATCATAGTTGATCATAAGGAAAATAGATCTATCATATAACTGTGGTGAGTATGAAAAGTTGAACTCTAAATACATTAAATAATGGAATTCTTATTAGGTAAATTTATTAGGAACACATTCCAATTAACACACAAGTTTATCATGGGAAAAAGAGAGAAACCTTTGGATTGGGGGCTGTCAGGGAAAGGACATAGTTGATGAGTTGCAGATGGGAGATCAAATTTATTATAAGACCGATGATATGCTTGGGCTTGATTGAGTCAGATCTCTTAATTTGTCTCGGCTTCTTCAAAATAACATTTGACTGCATTTTGGGGCCTCTTGAAAATCACAATTTCTCTCTCTCAAGAAAAGTAAATATTGGCCTCTTCACAAGTAGGAAATTTCTTTTTGGGCCTTTATAAACTTTTATTTTTCACATATATATAAAATTGTTATTTTAGGGCCTCCCTTGATGCCGCAATTGCCCACTAGGCCCTTGCTCAGGGCCAGCTCCAATAACACAGATTTTTCTACAAAGCTTTATCTTTTATCTAACTATCAGGCTACATCAGATATTGTGCCTTCAACGTATCAGTTTCTAGTATAAGAAAGGTATCATGCTTCTGAGATGCAGGATTCCTTGGGTAAATTGGAGTCTGCTATGTGAATCCTTTTTAATCATCCAATCAGTTAATCGTTTGAAAAATCTTTTCAGAAGCTGTGACTTCCAGGATTTATCTGCTTAAGGGTTTATGAATTATGATCCAAACTGGTATAGATATACTAGTGATGTAACAAATTTTGGTATTCATGCAGGAATTTCTTATAGGCATATGAAAACACCAACTGCAAACCATTTACCTAAATCAATAGGCGTGCTTAAACCTTTTGCTAAATTGTGATTTTTTATTTTTTTGGTGATAATTTATGCTAACATACGTCTGATGTTAGATTTTTGTAACTAAGATTAGAAAGATTGTGCTATGTCATGGAACTTTGTCTATACTATTTGTGTAGAGTTCATTTTTTATTTTTGCACAATTTGTGTAGATAGTTCTCTAATTTTAAATTTTAATGTGGGGAAAGCTTTAATTGGGGTGTTGTTATGACATTTCCCGTAACCCATGTGTTGCTAATATAGACCTCATCATGTAGCATCATTAGATGCATATTTTCTTCTTTTACCACTGCTGCACTTATGAGTCCTTTTGAATTTGAATGTTGATTTTCTGTCTTCTGTTCAGGTTGACATCATAGGAGTCGGTTGCTATTCTTCCAAGGACTTGTGGAAATGGAAAAATGAAGGTATTGTGCTGGCAGCAGAAAAAACAAACGAAACGCATGATCTCCACACATCCAATGTCCTCGAGAGGCCAAAAGTGATTTACAATAAGCAAACAGGGAAGTATGTAATGTGGATGCATATTGATGATGTAAACTACACCAAAGCTGCTGTTGGAATTGCCACTAGTGATTATGCAACTGGTCCTTTTGATTATCTCTACAGCAAACGACCCCATGGATTTGAAAGTAGGGATATGACAGTCTTCAAAGATGATGATGGTGCAGCATATCTAATCTACTCCTCTGAGGACAACAGTGAACTTCATATTGGACCGCTAACTGAAGATTATCTTGATGTGACGAACATCATGAGAAGAATTCTTGTCGGACAGCATCGGGAAGCCCCGGCTCTGTTCAAGCATGAGGGAACTTATTACATGATCACTTCAGGCTGCACTGGGTGGGCTCCAAACGAGGCGCTGGCTCATGCAGCGGAGTCAATCATGGGGCCATGGGAGACTATGGGAAACCCCTGCACCGGAGGGAACAAAGTGTCCCGACATACTACATTTTTTGCGCAGAGCACATTTGTGGTTCCTGTGCCAGCATTTCCCGGTTCATTCATTTTCATGGCAGATCGATGGAATCCAGCAGACTTGAGAGACTCAAGATATGTATGGTTGCCTTTGATAGTTGGGGGACTAGCGGATAGGCCGCTTGATTACAATTTTGGGTTCCCATTATGGTCAAGAGTGTCAATATATTGGCATAGAAAGTGGAGACTTCCTCAGGGGTGGAGTGGGTGGAAAAGAATATAGGGGTCTTCTTTTTATCCATCTGTGTATTATGGTTATTCTTTCACTGGCTTGCCATGGTGGTTGCATTACTGTAAATGAAGAGCATTTCCATTGCATATAGTTCTACCTCCACGGAAGGCACCAAGATAAGTGTGTAGAATGTTCAGTCTCGACCACTGCCAGTAAACCCTTCTTTGTTTATATTATGTTAATATTAGCTACGAGGAAGAGTTTATGCATGCGGCAAAAGATTGCCTACCATCAAATTTTATTTGCTAATTAACACCAGGCAGTTTGTTAAACATTGCCAATGGATACTGTGTCTAGTTCATTATGTTCATGGAACTCTATTAAGGGTATGTTTCGTGTGACGGACCAAGCCATGAACTTATACATGAAGCCTAGTGAATGTTTCTTGCGAAGCATGAAACCCAAACTTAGATGATGGTATACCAAACTGAGACATGGGTCAATGTCTAGTTTAAAAAGCTAAAATATTTTGTTCATAGTTTCTTCATCTAAATTTAACGGTTGTTTAAAAGCATGGCAATTATAAATTCCATAGTACATAAAGCACGCGTGTTGGTTGCGTACGAAACCAGAAAACAACCCAAAGTTCTTGCCACATGTGAGATTCGGTCTGTATCTTAATGGGAGAGAAATTATAAAATTAAATTTTGCCACCCTAGTTTGGGCTGTTGAAATGTTTACTACTCCTGTTTTGTTGGCATTTGTTAGCTCAATTAAAATAAGAAAAGGAAAATTGACCAACCATCATGCTATAGTATACCAACTTTGGTTAGGACCAAATTTCTTATCAAATGCGAACAAACGTAATAATTCTAACTAACTGGCATATTATACCAACTTTGATGGAGTGGTTAGCAAGGAATCCGTTAGGATACAGAAGAAAACAAATACCTTCATAAAAAATTAATCTAAGAAATATGTAAAAACCTTGTTCTGATAAAAATGTTACCCAATTGTCTATGAACTTTGTAACGCTCATAAAAGAAGCCAAGGCCAAGAAATATTATGAAAGTTATCAGTTTAGCTTTTTCCAAAAACACATATCAAGTAGTGCATCTTCTGAAAAAAAAATTTGGTATCTGTAGCCGCGTTCTGCAGTCTTTGTGCCCTTCGGTGAGTGCTCTACTACTATATCACAAGCATGAGGTAAAGGTAATACAATGACTTCATCCAGTAACATAATCTACAAACACTCAAACTAAGGTCACTCGTGGTATTTACTCATAGCTAATAGCTGACCAATATAAGAAAATTTCTCCTGTATTAGATCCTCTTGATTTTCGAAAATGTTCCCGTTTCCGAGAAGTAGGTGCTTTGAGTTCCACCGCCAAGCTGGTGGGCATGAGCCTGTGGATTCGTGAGCTCAATCCCCTATAAGAAAATGGCAATTGTTATTGAGAAAGGATTTCCAAAGTTTTTTCTATAGCACACTAGCTTGGAAACCAATGCAATTGTGAATAACAGAGATAATTCATGTGCAAGAGTAAAACGTGAAGTCAACCTGCACAGGCGTAAATGCTAAACTTGAAGTCAGTCCAGATGTAGCACCACTGCTTCCATAATTCCTTTCCTTGAACCTGAAGAGAGTATGCAGCTCATATCAGAAAGTGAAGGCTTCTCTCTTACTTTGACCAATAAATCAGCACAACTAACATAAATGACAATCCACCTTAACAACTTGTAAGATTGACGATTGTTCACTTGGTCATAAAAATAATTAAAAGTAGCAAGGAAAGGCTTACTTCTTTGCAACTTTTGCAGCAAGTTTGCTCTGACCCATAGACACACGCAGCTTGCCACTCCCAGCCTGACCAAGCATTCCATAACCTTCGCCCAGCCCGTCCCCTAGTATCAAGGAACACAACAAAAAGAGGTATAAGATAAAGATTCTTAAGTTACAATAGTAACATATTCCATGCAATTGCACAGATCTCAACCATTCATGTAAATGGGGCCCACATGGGTCCCCCCAATATAGACAATTGAGACCTCCATATTGTAGGATTTGTGGGAATGTAAATGTTACTGCAGGTAAGATGGTCTCTTGATTTTTTTGACCAACTGGTTAGATGGTCCTGCTTACATTTGAATAACTTTAAAGACTAAGACTTCAAGAAAAAAGTCCCATTTCCGTAGAATTTCACGATATGCAGTGAAAATGGTAACAACTTCATTTTTTTCCTTCTGTGTTAAAAATGAAAAATATAGATAAGGTGCACTCTAGCATACTATAAATGTGTGTGTTGGATTGTGCACGTCCAAATTCTCCTCTTGCTTAATCAGATAAATTAATAACAACTATTGCTCAACTAGGGCATAGTGACTTCCACAGATGTATAAAAGACAAATGCAACATAAGCAAATCTACAATTTAAATTGACTAACAGATCAAGACAGAAAATTACCTAAAGAACTCTCTTCAGGTATGCCAAATTGCATCCTATTTGCCAGCTTCCTCATGTCTGTTATTGCATATCTGTAAAGGTAAATATTAGTATATGAATCTGGAATTACTAAAACAAAGTATAAGACTATAGAAATAATGCACTAACCTTTCCTTCATCTTCCTTAGCCGACGACCGCCTCTCTTTTTTTTAGGTTCAGAATCAGGAACTGGAAGTGGTTTAGGTTGCTTTGCAGGAGGCGGCTCCTGCCATTTCTCAATTTTCTTACAGATCTCCTCCCGTAATGCCCTTCCAGTCTTGCCAGATGGATCTCCTCTTGTGGAGTCCACCCGTGCTGCAAGTGTTGATTTTGCAGCCAAGAGCCGACAAGCACGCATCCTCAAAGAAGGGGGTGTAGTTTGAAATATTTCAGTCTGCTCAACATAACCAACACGAAAATGTGATGTGGCAGTGGAAAACCCAGCAAGGTTTTTTTTCTTAGCACCAAAAAGCTGAACATTACAAGCAGGCATCTTAGCTAAGGCTACAAGACCTCCAGCTGTCCCCATAAGTTTTGCCGCAACAGCACTCCCAACAATAGCAGAAAGATTTGGTGCAATAAAACCCATTCTACTTTCAACAAAATCAAGAACCTTTTTCTTTGCTGAATCAAGAACAAGGGCTCGATCACATGCTTCAATTGTTTTCATAAGAACTTCCTCCGGAAGTGGCTTGCCACTTGTAGTTGATGCTGTAACTGATACAACCATAATAATTGCTGAAGGTAAAAGCCCCTCCAGATCAACAAGTGTTACATCCATTTCATTTCCAATTTTCTTAACAACTCGAGCGTAATCAATTGGATGATGCACAAGTGACTCAAGCTCTGGAAATTTCAGGCGGTACTTGTCACGAATAAAATTGTGAATGATAACAATTTCATTCTCAATGTCAACTGACAAAGCATTACAGTCCACAATCAGCTGGTATTCTGGATCGTCCTCCAAAACTATTCCATGATCTGACGTATCAGAACCCTTCTCAAGTGCGTCTTCCACTTTCTACAATTTAGACACCACAATCCCATTACATATATGTCGATAAGCATATTCCAGGGGAAGCATAGAAGGGTACTTAACAACAATCTACACACTATGGAACGTTTTTGTTTTTAGTTTTTTCTTTAACTAAAGAGAGGGGAGATGGAGATGAGAAAGTGATGATAGATGTGAACGAGGAAGGAGGAAGAACACATATAGTAACTTTTAAAACAAAACCTTAAGAACAGTTTAAATGGATTTTAGTTTTAATTTTACCTATTATCACTCTTTTCTTCCTCACCTCTCTCATCTTTCTTCTGTAACTCTCATTTCTCTCCTCTTTCTCACTTTAATTAAAACGTTATTAAATTGGTCCTACATTGTACAGATACATTTAAACACCTAAAATATGTAGATTCCTAAAGACAAGAAATATGTGAAATGCACATGTCAACTTGTAGAAAACTTTTAGAAGCAGTCCACTGAATTACCCCAAAAAAAAAAAAAAGTTAATCGCAACAGACACTCATCTTAAATGCTAATGCATCAAAGAAAAGAATAAGAAATAAGAAGATAAATTTAAAGTGAAACAGTAAGAGAATAGAGAGTCCTACATTGTACAGATACATTTAAACACCTAAATATGTAGATTCCTAAAGACAAAAATATGTGAAATGCACATGTCAACTTGTAGAAAACTTTTAGAAACAGTCCACTGAATTACCCAAAAAAAAAAGAAGAAGTTAATCGCAACAGACACTCATCTTAAATGCTAATGCATCAAAGAAAAGAATAAGAAATAAGCAGATAAATTTAAAGTGAAACAGTAAGAGAATAGAGTTTGTGCACAAAGAGAATATTAAGGTTTCAATACCAGGAAGTATGCCACGAAAAAAAAAAAACATTCATTTCTCTAACAAACCTGCATTATATCAGCATATCTTTGTGTTTTCTGCAATTTTGAAACACTATCCAGATCATCGTAATTAAGCGTTTCTAAGTCCGCCAATTCCCCATCAATATCTTCTTCCATGTTTTCAGCATCACCATCATCTTCAACCTAAAAAAGATTTTGTCCTTTTGTAATGACTTATAGTGCAAGGATAGAAATAGATATGTACACTGACTAGCTTATAAATGATGGGCGTAATGATTTTCTCAAAGAAAGAAAGGTCGCATTCACTCACAAGAACATCGGCTTCATTGTCAGATAATTCATCAAGGTCTGCAAGAAATGAATCAGCAAGAGTTGCCTGCAATTACCCCAGAAAAATGTCATAAGTTTGTAGCTTGCTCTAAAATTAGTTACAGTACACAAAGGCCAGTTCCATAAATCTTTCAATCATTAAACTACTAAAAAAGATTTTGGTGCAACTGAAAAACCAGTGAAAATCAGCAATAGATACAAGGAAAAAAAAAACTAACCATTCTTTCAGGTTCAAGTGGCAGAAGCTTCCAACGACTGGTGCCTAATCAAACTGAAAACCAAAATTCCAACATTCAGAAATTTCCATAAGTATATGGAAAACTTAATTGAATTACAAACATAATAGGAAGAAAGATAGAACAGTCTGTGAGGTTTAGACGCGTAGAGAGTGAGGGACTGAGGGTGGAATAGATAGAGCATGGGTGAGAACCGCCAATGACCACCCACCGGCCACCACTCAGCAAGGAGAACCAGCTTTTCTATGAGCCTATGTACTCTCTGGTAGTATGGCATACTAATGGAAGTCCAGCCTGTTATATGTGGTTTGAAATGCATCCATGTTATGATATTTAAAAAGTCCAACCCCACATAGATGGACCCCAATGTACAGGGGTCCATCAGATATTAAGGACCCTTGTAGTTTGTATGACACCCCAGACGCTGTTATTAGTTGTGTTCATCTTATGGTGACTGTGTGCTTGTAATTAAAAAAAGTATAATTAACTAATAAATAACAAAAAAGATCTTTATCTAATAGTTAGTTAATAAGAGAAAGTACCAATTATGAATAAAAGAGAAAAATAAAAGAAAACATTAATATTTTATTTATTAATCTATGTGTGCGAGAAAATAGAAAATTTTGTAGTTGATAAAAAGGAAGGGAAAAATAAATATGTGAAATGATTTCAGATAAATGAAAAGTGACCTATCCACAATTTTTTGGACTAGACACACCATAAAAGGTCAATTTGACACCATGATGCCTAGAAGTTGATACCAAAATCATTCATGGCTGCATGGCAGACAGCAACTAAAAGTCTACAGCGTAAAGAAACCAAAATCTTCCAGCCAAAACTTTGCACTGCGAGCAGCATTGTTGTCTATTTTGCAATGAAAGCAAATTCCCACAAGTGATATTACCAAACAATGTTTTTGATATCAGTGTTTTATGCACCAGAGAAAAAGTTACTACTACAACATTGTTTGCACACGAGGAATTTTGGACTTAAAATGGTTTTTAAGAAAGAAAATAGATATTGTAAAGCTTGGTTTTCTTACTTGCATTGTGTGAGTAACATGTGTGCATAGTAGCCAACTCAGCAACAATTTAACACTAATAAACCAGCAAGCCCAGAGAGATTAATTTAATTAAGGAAAACGGCATGCCAACATGTTGAAACCTTGACTAACCAACCAAATAAGCCCTAAAGGCAAGCTCTACTCAGCAACAATTAACCCCAATTACCAGCAAGTCCATCAAGACTGATTTGATTAAAGAACACAGCATGTCAGCATAGTCACAACCCTAATTAAGCCTACCGAAAACCGGAAATTAAAACCCTAAATTCTAAACAGCGATTCCTAAGTTCAACACAGAAATTAAACCCAACAAAGACCAGGTTTCTAGCAGAAGCAAGTGAGCAAAGTCACCGGACCTCAAATACTTAATTTTCAACTCATAATCAAATCAGAAATTAAGCCCCAAATTAGAAAATGGACATTAGAACCTACAGCAGAAATACCTGGGGGAAGGGAGCCGACTGAAGAAAAAAAATGGAGGACAAAGAGGGCTGGGAGTGAGTGGGTAAGGTGGCTTTCGCGAGAGAGGGGAACTGAGAAGTGGATGAGAAAACGAAAAGGAATGAACAAAACGAGGGTTCCGAAGGAGCTTAGAGGAATAAGAAGAAGAAGAAGAAGAAGAAGATCAGAAGAAGAAAATGATGAAGAAAATTAAGGAGAAAAAAGAAGCGCGCAGGTGGAGGAAGTTGGCCGTTGAGGATGGGCTTAAAGCTGATGGGCCGAAAATATCGCATGCAGAATTTTTCATTTGTTGGGCTCAGTTGGGCTAGTAGCCCAATCAAGCCCACTAATAGCTCCACCTTGGGGATTAATGATTGACATTTAACATAGATGAGATGGGAATTAAAATTAGGCGCAAGCTATTCCGAATATCTTGAATTACTAAGTTAATCATTTTTGGGTCATTCGATATAGCCTATCGAAATGTTTATGTTATTTTAGTGGCCAACTATTGATTCTTTTGTATATTTGTGTCATTCGACAATAATCTATCGAAATAACATAAATATTTCAGTAGACTGTTGTCGAATGATCTAAAAGTGATCAACTTAATAATTTAGAATAGTCAGAATAATCTAGGCCTTAAAACTATTGGTGCTTTTTTAACTAATCATGTCTTGAATTTGGACTCTACATCTACGAAGTTACATGCTCTTATTTCTAAATTGCGGCTTGCCTTTGATCTTGGCTTCACAAACCTACGGGTGGAGTGCGACTCAATTGAGGCTGTGAGAGAGGTCCTTAATGATGGAGACTGCTTTAGCTCTTATGGAGCTTTGGTTTTGGAAGCTAAGTCTCTGTTAAGAATCTTTATGTATAATTCTCTTCACTTTCAATCTAGTTCTTATAATAACGTTGTGCATAAGTTAGCACGTTATGGTTTGAATTGTATTGAACCATTGGTATGGGTTGAGGAGAGTCCTTCATGGCTTCTCCCTTTTCTACATAATAATGTAACCGTTTGATTATCGAATGAATCTTAAGACTATTGCATGGTTCTAAATTTTGAGCCAATTATAGAGGCTTTGCACAGGGCAGGCAGCTGGTGGAGAGTAGTTTTGGACCACGCACTACAAGAAGAAAGCCTTTGGGCAACGGAAAACGTTTGTCGCCCCAGACATATGTTCGTCGCCCAAATATTCGGGCGACGGAAAAGTTCGTCGTCCCATTTCGTCGCGGCAACCTGGCCGCCCAATGTTTTGGGCGACGAAATAAGAAACTCGTCGCCCAAACAGACATAAAGCGACGGAAAATTGGGTTTTGGGTGACAAATAATTCCGGCGGCCAAACTGTTTTGGGCGACAAACGAAGTAGCTCGCCGCTCCAAATGATATGGGGCGACAACACTATTCGTCGCCCCAGAGGCTTTAAGCGACAAACATGAGGCCGTCGCTCAAAATTCAAATATTTAAAAAAAAATCTCATTTAATGGGTGACAAACATGTCCGTCGCCCCAAAAATCTGATTTTTTTTTTAAAACGATTTGTAGATTTTTTTAAATGATTTTCAAATAAAAAATATATTAATAAATTTGTAAATAAATGTATTGTATACACAAACTAAAAAAAATATAAATAACGATTGTTTGTAAACACATTTACAAACAACATGACACTGAAAGGGAAATCGAAGTGCATACAATCGAGTTAGTCGAACGTTTGTAAACACATCTATGTATCGTCTCAGCAAAACAAAAATTAAATTACTTAAATTTTATATATAAAAAAAATGCAACGAGCCGAAATGCATATATACACAGAATAAATATACATAAAAACAAATAAAACTAAAATATCAAACTATTATATTTAGATTTAATAAATAAATTGAACAAAATTATAAAGAAATCTAAAAAAATTGAATAATTAATATTAATTTTACAATTTAAATAATAAAGTTAATTTAAATAACAGTTTAAATTATATTTTGCAAATATAATTTATTTTACAATTGTAACACAATAAACAATTACCTCGAGAGTAATTCAAAAACCGAACAAATTTATATCTATAATCCTGCAAATGCAAAACACATCAAATGAAAAAACAATATAAATCGAAAAAGTCAATTTAATCCACAAATTATAA
>QANT01000349.1:0-14211 GCA_003254885.1 Purshia tridentata
TTAAGTTATTAAGAAAATAAAAAATAAAAATAAAAACAAAAACTCTCACTTTATTGGGGATAGAGCGGAGAATTTTAAAGTTTTCAAATTTTTTAATATAATTAATTAAAAAATTTATAATTAAAAAACTTTATTTATTTGTGCTTTATTTACATGTGTGTTAGCGCGTATAAAAAATTTAGTATAAACAAATTTTATCTCTATGTGATTAATAAATGTTTTAAAAACAGCCACGCCCAAATAAAAAAGAACTTAAGCATAATTCTCTTGGAAAATCTTAAAATTTAGGGTTTAGGGAGAGAAACGGGAAAAAATAAAAGAAGAGTGGACAACTTTTGGGAGGTGAATCTTGGTGGTTCTGCTGGGCGGTGTTTCGTCCAACGATTCCTCAAAGCAAAAATAATGAAGTTGAAGCAGTTGGAAGGCCTCCTTGGTAGTCTCCAACAGTTCTCTAACCCAAAGGTCTCTTTCTCACTCGCTCGCTCACTCACTCACTCACTCACTCACTCACTCACTCACACAACCTACAAGCTAATGGTTTTACCTGGATATTCTTTGGTGCAGGTGGAACTGGAACAATACCCAACTGGACCCCACATTGCTTCTCGCATGCTCTACACTGTATTGCTCTGCTTTCTATCCCATCCTTCCTTTTCTAGGCCCCCTTTTTTTCTCCAAAAGCTCATAGTGTAATATAACTTGCTCGTTGTTTCATCTCAGTCTTTGGCTTTTGCTCTAATCCAGTCTGTCTTCTGCAAAATACTTGCCTATGTCCTATGGTGTGCAGTCAAAGATTTTAGGAAAACAAGAAAAAAGCTTTGTTAAAGTGTTCATAACTATGATTATGAAGCTTCCATGTTACTGTTTCATGAGGTTGACTCGTGAGTAATGTGTTTTTTGATTGATTAGGCGGAGAATTCTTTTGGGGATGTGACTGACAAGGTAGTGGCTGATTTTGGTTGTGGTTGTGGTACATTGGGTGTTGCAGCTGCACTATTGGGTGCAGAGTGAGTAACATCTTTCTCCTTTTGTTTCTGATCCTCATAAATGTTACTGTTAGTCAAGTTTCAGTTGAAATTAGAAGCATGAATTTGTAAGTCAAAAATGAAAAGAAATTACAGCTAAAGTTTATGAATTTTGTATGAATACTTCGTTGTTTTAGTATAGTTGCTTTAATATTTTCTTGGTTTGAACAGACATGTTATTGGCATTGACATTGATTCTCAATCTCTTGAAATAGCATCACTAAATGCAGAGGATCTTGAGGTACTGTCACTTTCTTGATTTTTATTGTAGTAATGTTTACTGATCTTTATGGCTTGCTATGTCTCTCTCTCTCTCTCTCTCTCTCTCTCTCCCCCTTTCTCTCTCTTTCTCTCTCNCCCCCCCCCCCCCCTCTTTCTTTTTCGAGGTGCATTTTGTTGCAGGTTCAACTATTGAATCATTTTTTGTATCGGTGGCGGGTAACTAATGCATTGCTTTGTTGGTAATCCTGTAGTTGGACATGGATTATATTCAGTGCGACATCAAGAACTTAGGATGGAGAGGTAACAGAACCCCGCTCTTCAGAGGTCCTATTAATGTGTGTATTTGAAGTTAAAAAAAAATGATAGTTCTTAAAATTACGTAGCTGCTCTCTAATTCTATCTTCATCTAATGGTCTCAATCCTTAATTTAGCTGGAGTTGTTGATACTGTTGTAATGAATCCTCCATTTGGAACTCGGAAAAAGGGTGCTGACATGGATTTCCTCTCTGTGGCTTTGAAGGTAAGTGCAGGGCCTGATCTCTGATTTTCTTGTCATGTAATGTATCTTTGGGGTAGCAATTTATAGTAGCGATTATAGTTTGGCCAAGTTGAATGTGTTCCTCATATTGTTTTTCATATGAGGGTCAGATTGCTTCTCATATGAGGGTCAGGCTGTTTGTTCTAATATATATGTGTTCCTCATTGTTTCTTTTGTCAGATTGCTTCTCAAGCAGTTTATTCCTTGCATAAGACCTCCACGAGAGATGTAAGTCATTTTCTTCTAAAATTCTTGCAATTTAGAAGGTCAAGGCACTTTTACATGTCCTGCTTTTACATGCAGTTATTATTTACTTTGGTGTTATTACCCTCTCAACACCTGTCCTTACCATCAATTATTGGCTTTGCCTGTAATATGCAAGGCTCAAGTCGTGGGTTCAAGGACTGGTGAAGAGAGGGAAGATGAAAGTGGAGGCTGGTGGGGGCAGTTTGGAGGGTTTATATATTTTGACAACATGATGAGATCACTTCTTTTTTGGTCATTGCAGCATGTGAAAAGAGCAGCCTTGCAGCACTTCAATGCTAGCAGTGCTGAGGTTATATGTGAGGTGGGTAAGATAGGATGGTTCAAATTGTCATTTCGACTCCTTTAGTACCTACAAGTCCTTACCAGTTATTGTTCTGTTTTATGTGATGGGAGATCATGCTTTAGTTGTTGACATGATAAAGATGTTATCTTATTGTCTACTTTGTTTTCAGCTTCGATACGATGTACCAAAACTATACAAATTTCATAAGAAAAGGGAGGTGGATATTGCTGTGGACTTGTGGCGATTTGTTCCTAATAGTAATCAGGGAGTGGGTATCTAGCACCACATTAAGACCATGTATGGAGTTTGATAGGTGAACAAATATAGATGTAAAATTTGTAGGAATATTTTTGTTTTCTTCTACTATTGTTGGATTTATTGAAGACGGCTTTTTGTAACAATTGAATAAAATTCTTCGGGCGACCTCCTTTCTATGCTCATCTCAACCTTGCGTGTATATATTAATATTAATGTATGCAATCCCTTGAGAATTATAAAAATTAGCCCGGCATCTTCAATTTTATTGCTATGCTCAAAACACTTGAAAACTTATGCGAATGAAATTATCATTTGATTACCTGTCACAGTGTAGTCCATTTGCTGATAAAATTCATTCATTCATTCATCTGCTTTCCGAAGGCACACAGCTTGGTTTCAAGCTCAAGCTATGCCCTTGGATTTGCCTAAGAAAAGAAAAATGAAAGAAGTAATCTGACAGTGTTGGGCAATGTTTTCACCAAAAAGATTACGTACTAAGTTCAAAAATGCCTCAACAGAATTGTATTTTATCATTGATGCAACAAAGAATAAATCAAAGATGCTTCTCTTCTTCTCTCTCGCAATGTAAATGACAAAAAAGTAGCTTTGCTGACCATATAAAGGATTGATCATCCCCTAGCTGCAGATACATGCTAAAACCAAAACAAAAAGAATCATATTACTTCCGCCTAAAATTAATTTAATTTCAGCCACCCTTGGTATCCTTTAGTTGTTACCCACCATGAATAAACATACCCATCCTCCCTGTCTGCGCTGTTAACTCGATGTTTTATCTTTGTCTCATGCTTCGGCTTCTGGTTTTGCATCCTCAACTGTCTCCCCGAGGGTGAACCGAACAAACCTTCGAACTTTTATGTTCTCCCCAAGAGCAGCAACAGTCTGCTTGACTAGGTCCTTCACCAAAAGACTATCATCTTTAATAAAAGGCTGCTCTAGAAGAGCAAGTTCCCCAAGCCTTTTTGAGATCCTTCCCTCCACAATTCTCTCTCTAATGTTCTCAGGTTTAGACAGAAGGTCCTCCCTCTGCATCTCAATCTCTTTTTCCTTTTTTTCAATGCTCTCTGGAATATCTTCAATGGATACAAATTGCACCTGCGGGCAGGCCACAACTTGCATTGCCAGATCATCAACCAACTCCTTGAATTTTTCACTTCTACCAACAAAGTCAGTCTCGCAGTTTACTTCAACAAGAACTCCAATGCGGGAGTCATGAATGTAGGATCCAATCCTGCCTTCAGCAGCAAGCCGACTGGATTTCTTTTCAGCAGAAGAAAGACCCTTCTTTCTTAGGTACTCTTGTGCCTTCTCAAGATCCCCTTCAGTTTCAGAGAGAGCTTTCTTGCAGTCCATCATCCCTGCTCCAGTTTCTTCACGTAGTTGTTTAACCAAAGCGGCAGAGACAGCAACAGTTGGTGCCCTGCGATAGGGTGTTGTATATAGGTGACATCCACAAAATATACATAAAGCACTGACAGCAACATGCATGCATGTTGAACTCATGAAAAGCAGGGTCGACTTCAGAGTCATATGAGAACCATGATGAAGTCAATTTAGCCCTAAAGCTATGATACAATGTATATTTAATTGTAAATCAGATACTTTAGATGATACTTGGAAATGTGAAGAATATATGCACATGCATTAATGTTGGGGGAAACGGTAATACTTGTCAAAAAAAGATGATTATTAACGAATTAACTGACTCATTCTAGTTCAAGGGAAAAGGAGTCTCCCAGGGCCAGGAGGAACATTATGGTTCACTCTACTAAGAAAAAGAATCAATGCGTGACTAGGTTTTGAATGAACCAGCAGCAAAAAAAAGATGATTAAAAATAACTTTTCACCATTGGCAGTACTAAAGACAAATAATCCTGCACATAAAAATGACATTTTTTTCCCCAAAATTTATCGAAGACCAAGGTTGAGCAACTAAAGTAGACAAGAGGTTTACATAAGGCACCAGATATAGTGTTGAACTGCCATTATTTATTTTTATCACAAAAATTTTGAATTATTTATATCTTCATGACCTGGTACCACATCACACTGATATAAAAGCAAGACAGGATTTGTGGAAAGCAACTTACTTCTGAACTGCTTCCTTGGCTTCTACTGCAGCAGGCTGCTCTTTTCCTGCTGTGGGCACCGGTTTTGCCGAAGTTTGGGCAGCCACTTCAGCAGCAAAGTCCTGACTCTTTTTCTCCAAGCCTTCTCCAAGATTGTAGCGCACAAACCTCTTCACTTTTATGTTTTCTCCAATGGTTGCAATGGTTTGCTTCACCAAGTCCTTCACCACCAACTTATCATTCTTAATGTAGGGTTGTTCAAGCAATGCCAGCTCCTCAAGCCTCTTCCTGATCCTCCCTTCAACAATCTTTGACCTAATCTGTTCTGGCTTTGACAAAAGATCTTCTTTCTGCATCTCAATCTCTCTTTCCTTGTTCACAATCTCTTCAGGAACATCTTCTGTAACAAGGTACTGTACTTGAGGACATGCAGCCACTTGCATGGCTAGATCATCAACCAGCTCCTTGAAAATTTCACCCCGGGAAACAAAATCTGTCTCACAGTTTACCTCTAGCAAGATACCAATCCTGCTATCATGAATGTATGAACCTATTCTTCCTTCAGCAGTGGCTCTGCTGGCCTTCTTTTCTGCACTTGCTAAGCCTTTCTTTCTAAGGAACTCCTGAGATTTCACAACGTCCCCTCCAGACTCTGACAAAGCCTTTTTGCAATCCATCATTCCAGCTCCTGTTTCTTCACGCAGCTGCTTTACAAGAGCTGGTGATATAGTTGCTGTAATCCATATATAAACACATACAATTAGAGGCAGATACAACTTACTAATAGGAGATTGCTATTGCAATGTGAATTGACCGATCAATCACTTAACAGAGCAAATTACAAATTCAAGATAGGTGTCTACTGCAGATTTTATTGATCCTTAGTAGCCCAGCAGTAATATGATTCGACGACATCTTTGGTCACAAATTGCATATTGTTTTTCAGAATTAGGTGTTTTATGTCTTTTGTTACCATCTTGGACATGGAGCATTTTTTTGGAATTTCCTTGAACATATTATACAGACAACACTTTTTAAAAAATAAAAAATGAGTTACGAACCTTTTGTCTCTTGAGGAGAAAGATCTGGTTGTACACCTGAGCTAGTGACAAGATCCGGTCGCACTTCCTCATCTTCAGTTACGGCAGTAGAAGGAATTTCGTTCTCTGAAGAAGGTGGTTGTATTTCCTGTTCATCTTTTGCTATGGTGTCATCAACTTGACGCTCTATAACCTCTTCACCTGTTGGACTTTCTGAAGGCAATGTGTGATTAGCTATTTCACTGGATGAATCTAAAAGTGCATCATTTTCCACTTCATCTTTCGAAGGAAGCTCCTCACTTATAGAACCCGTGGTAGATATACTCCCTTCAGGGCCCAAGATTTCAGAACTCACCTCTTCTTTTTCTATGGTTTGGACTACGCCACCACTAGTTTCTAGTGTTTCCACTGAACTAGAAACTGTGCTTTCCTGGTCCTCTTTGTTGTTCACGGCAATGCTAGAGGTATCATCTGATGCACTGACTCCCCCATCACTGCTTGCTTGTTTGTCCAGCACTTCACGAATATTGGACTCAGTTTCACTTTCATTTACCTCCCCTTTTAATTCTTCCGAACTCTTTGGCGTTACAATTTTTTCAGCTGCTTTCTCTATTTTCTCTCTCTCATCCAAAAATGCAGCAATATCCTTGTTTTTGCGAAAAGCCACAACAAATGGGTTTGTCGCAGTGTGGACTACTCCTTGACTGACCTGTGAGTCCGACTTTTGAACATCTTCTTCCTTCTTCATTGTTAAGGTTACTTGTCCTCTTGTAATACGCAACACGCGGACATTAATTTCCTGGTCAAGCTGCAGGGAGGTCTCCCCCATAACATTTGCAAATCCTTCATCAGCTTCCTCTGAAGTAGGCAGAAATCCTTCCTCCCCCTCAGGAAGAGATATGAAAGCACCAGCCCTTACAAAATTCTTCACTGTGCCCACTAGGTCCTGCCCCTTAGCAAACTTTGAAATTTTTCTCACCTCATTTTTCTTGTCACCTTTCTTTGGACTACTCCTTCTACCAGGTCCAGCCCTACCACTACTGGCAGAAGCATCTTTCCGCATAGTGAGAGATATACGCCCAGACTCTGTATTGGCTTCAACTAATGTGACCTTCACCTCTTGCCCAACAGAAACAACACTTCCAACATCCTTAACGTAACTATCACTCAACTGTGAAACATGTACCAGGCCATCTGTAAAAGCTCCAAAATCAATAAAAGCACCAAATGGCTGGATTGACCTTACTTTCCCCGCAAAAGTTGCACCAGGGACCAGCTCCTCATCCTTCACAGGTGGCATCTCACTTTTCCTAATAGGTCTTGAACGCCTTGATTGAGATGAACTAGGACTAGCATCAGAGTTAGTCAAAGATTTTTCATTTATTTCAGCTGCATCGGAGGACTTATCCAAGGCTTCAGTAGAATCCCCATCTGCAACTGGAGAGTTTGGTTCCTCCAATGCAACATCGGTTCCTGTGGCAGATACTACATGGATTCTAGATCTATGATGTACAGGAGTAACAGGACATCTATTGTTGTATAATGGAAACAATTTAATAGAGGTTGAAAAAGGTAAAAGTAAACTCTGTGGGGATAGAGTATGTCTTGTGGGTTTCCTTGAAAAACTGAATTTTGTTAAACAACTGTTCTTTCTTACTGTAAAGGCAGTTCCAGGAATAAGTGAGACATTGCTTATAGAATACGGAATTACAGGCGTCATATTGATTTGAAATGTAGAAGTTAAGTCTGCTGTTAACATAAGTCCTTCATCCCTTGCTCACCTGAATAGCATATCAAAATCATACAAGAGGGAAAAAGTTACCTTGGAGTGGTTTGGCAGTAAACTGAGATACAAAATGTCTAAGGAAAATGATAATGATTTGGAGCAAGAAAAAATTGTGAAATTATGTGCATGAAGACATAGGTAACATCTCAATTCAAATACAAGCACCTGGTTCACCTGAGTCATAGAATTCCATGTAAGTGAAAATGTTGGTTCAAAAGTACATTACAGCCCAAACCATGAAAGAATTTTTATAAACTTTTCCATCAAAATTATCAAGTCTATATCAGCCATTCATGAGCATAAATCCTCTCCATGGTTCATTCAATCAAATATGCTACTTGGTAATTCACCTTTGTTACCTTGCTCACAAAAGTTTCAAATCCCACCCCCCATCCCTCTTCAACAGACACACACACACATAAACAATTGAAATCCTGAGTATATGCAGGTTAATTAAGCCTCATTGAAAATATTAGGAAACCCAACTCCCAGAATATTATAACTGTCCTGAACTAGCTAATTACTTTTAGTCACCAATAAAAGAATATAGATATCACCATCCAAATTCAACTTAAAATGGAACTTGACACGCACATCACAATCCACATTTAACCATACTTACACAATTATTTCCTGAATGATTCAAAATGACGCAGCACAGAAGCCCCCAACGCCCTCGCCCCCGCCAAAAGAAAAAAGAAGAAAGACAAAGTCCCACTACTGAAGAAATTCAGGGCAACAGGGAAAATTCTATTATTGAGCAAAATTACTACATTCAAAGTGAATTTCAAAGTGAACACTAAACACGCACAAATATTCTGACCCAAATAATAATAAATAAATAAAACAACTATCCTTAATCCTGTCTGCACAGTCCATTCAAATATATCTGTACACTATCACTGAAAAACTATAGTCAATCTTTTCTTCCATTTCAATGACACACATTGAAGTGAAGTAAGAACACTAACAAACACCACAATAATCCAAGTACAAAGATAGCCAACCAAAAATAAATAAAAAGAAGGAAACAGAGGAAAAAAGAGAAACCAGTTATAATATCCAAAGGCAAAACCAAGAAAACGATAGAAAACTGGTGGTGGAGATAGAAAAAGCAACAAAATCAGCGACCCATTATTGCAAACTTATCCAAAGCACTCAAAGCAGCAGAAATTTAAGGACTCATTTAGTGCATGCAGTTGAATTTTTACCTTTTGAAGCAAAACTCAGCCAATTATAACTTTCAAAACATGTTTTAAAGTAAACCCGAAAAAGATTATGAGTCTGTGAAGCTTATTCTGTGCTGACGATTGAGCCTACTGAATGGTCATTACTGGTAAGGAGAGGAAAATGAAAGGTGGGGCTTTAAATCCTTATCTTTGTTGCAGTGTCTGCTTCTTCGAAGATAGGCAAATCCACGATGAGCTTCTTCGGCTCTCCGATATCAATCCTGCTATCTTGGGCCAGATAAACTGGACTCTCATTCTGGCTCAATATCTGGGCTCAACCCCGCTTACTTGGAGGCATTAAGCCCAACAAGATTCCTTAACATTGGGTTGACATCGTAGAAAAGAAGTGGGCTCAAATTGGGTAGGTCTATTTAGACCCACCTTTTTGTTCTTTAGCCGAAACATACTGTCTATACTATGAGAGTACAAATATACCGAAAATCCGCTTACCGATCCGATCCAATCTACAATTTGTGGATATTTTACTGATCCAATCCGCAATATGTATTTGTGGATATCGATCTAATTCGATTCGCAATTTGTGGATCAGATACGGATACGGATATCAATATTGAAAACCACGGATATATCCAATCCGATCCGATCCACAAATTATATATATTAAATTTTTATATAGTATATATATGTTTGCATATATTTAATTCCTATTATAGGGTAAATCAAAGCCCCCATTATAGTTTATAATACTATATAGTTTATAAAATATTTATGTTACTATATAGTTTAAGTTTAGAGTATTTTAAATTAGTTTGCCAATGAAATCTATTATAAAAATTATAAATATATATAGTATATAGTTTAGAAATACTAGAAAGTAGAAACTTGTTATGTTTGAGGCTTGTCTTAATTTCTAAAATTCATGTTGTGTAACTATTAAATTAATTTGAGAGATGATTTTTATGTTGTGTAATTGCTAAATAATTTTTATGTTATTATTTGGATATTATCCATTATCCGATTCGATCCGATCCGATTTTGTGGATATCCAAACTTGTGGATATCCGAATTTGTGGATCGGATATGGATATGAAAATTGCTATATCGCAAATTGTGAATTAGATATGGATAATGGTTTGTGAATTGGATAACTGATCCGTGTGCACTCCTAGTCTATACCCAGCTATTTATTTAAAATATGAATATAACTCATTACTCACTATACCAACAAGTATTCCAAAAATACCTTACTACAACTTTTTTTTTTTTGGCCAAGAATACCTTACTACAACTTAACCTAACAATTCTATCAATTTTTCTCTCTCTATACCCAGCACAATTCCAAAACCATACCCACCTATTATTTCATCATGATAAGCAACTTTATCATGACCTAGCTAGCTACTAGTAACATATTTATAATACGAATAGCTTATATAAAATTGCAATAAGACCACATGCATGCATGCAAGCAAACAAGCAAACCATAAAGTTTATACTTTAGAAAAACAAGTAGGCATTGTTGGGTAGCATAAGCAAAACTCCATAGATTCATTCATCAACACCAGAGTAATAAACAAATATGTGAGCATGGGTGGAGCAACATGACATCACCACCATATATAGTTCCGAATTTGTTATACATATATGAACTTTATAGGCAAGATATTCCCAATGTCATATGCCACAATTTTTAAAAGTTGTACACGTGGAAAAGCAACAAACATATAATATATATCAAGCAATTCAACGAATTCTTATTAATTGGTTATATAACTAGGTCGGAACGATAAGTATTAATTCTGAGTTTGAATTCTCTTTTCCCAATATCGTAGTCTTATTGTTATGACTCAACTCAATTAATTAATTGTGAGTATACATGAAAAATTGATACTTAAATTTTTTACGAGAACAAATTTAAACCTCAAATCTTATTGGTGATGCTCATGAATTAAAAAATCAAGAAAACAAAAATCGAGTTAATGAGAAAACCCTCTATATATATTAACATGCATGAAGTACAGTACTACACCATATATTATATATATATATATATATGGCTGTGCATTATTAGAATTTAAAATTGAAGATTAGGGTAATCAAAATGGGAATTTTAAATGAACAATATCAGAGATCATATCCAAGATAGATCATAAGAGCACTGGGGATGTTGGTTTTGTGATTGGTGTTTTCAAAAGAGTAGGGAGACAATGAGGGGCAAATGAATTAATATTGTGCTTCATTTCCAAGTCATGAGTGGGGCCTTAGGTTTAAGAATTTCCCACAAGACTAATTGCATGCATATAATATTTATATATCTAAGAGACTAAAACTAAAAGAGGCCAAGTGTTGAATTCTGTAGCATCTCCACATGTGGGTCTGGACTAGGAGCTGATCTCTTTGTAGTTTCCAAGGTCCCATTTCCAGTTGTGCCTACATTTTTTTATAAATCCCTAATTAATTAATTAATTATACAAATTTTTTAGACCCTTCTTGCAGTACTTTTGTATTGCATAAAATATATAAGAGAATCTCCCACCCTGCCTTAACATTAATTGATTCATGGCTATCATATATAAACATATATTTTAGCTTAGCATTGGCATGCATTGCTAGCATAAGAGATCTAGTATCTACAAGGTTTCTTTAAAACTCAATCATGCATGTTAATTTAAGAATAGGGACACCAACTAAACCATGTATTTTATATATATATATTAGTACTTTTTTGATTCATACATGGAAACATATTTGCTCAATTATTAAGGTATAAAAACAAAAAAGTGAGTGTAAATGTACAAAATTAGAGTGTTAAAATCATCACTCAAAATATATAGGATTATAATAATAGAAGAAAAATGAGCAAAGAAACTCATTTTTATGGTCAACGGATAAATATATTATGGAATTGCGTGATTAATCATAGTAGAAGGCTAGTGTGATATGGGGATCAAACTTTTTTCAAGAAATCTTGGAGGATTCTTTTCATTAATTATTTTTAGGTCCAACAAAAGTTTCTGCAGGGACAGAGTAGTTTTGTGATCAGTCCCACACATACACACGTACATATGCAAGTCCCCGTGTGCTGTATATAGGAATATTTTATATTTTGGGAATCTCATATAATATGGGATTTTAGGCTGATTTGGATTGATATGGAAAGTGGTGGATATGCTGGATATTATGTCTTTATTTATTTATTTTCAAATTGATTTAATTCTTTTGCCTTTGGCCTTTCACAAACACAGCGTTTTCCAAGGGTTTCTTTCTCTAAATATTATTAATTATTTAATTTTGTTTTTCTTTTGCTTTTGCTTTGCAAATCGTGTGGAGTAATCCACTTTGTACGTTTGCATGTGCCCCCAAATCTACAGTTGATAATCTCATATATTCCCTGCATCTCTCTCCACCTTGCTTTGTCTTTAATTTGTTTCTCATTGTAAATATTTTATTTTAATTAATATGCTACGTACTAACTCCATCACTCATCAAATCAAAACCCAATTAATTAACATACTTTCCCGTTTGCTTCCACTACTATATATATGTTATCACTATTCATGATGATGTCCTTTTGCTTATTCGTTTTATAACTTGCAAAAAGTTGTTTTGTGCATCCCTCTTTTGTTTCCTATATATCCTGATTAGGTTAAAAGTAGATTGATGGCTTAATTACAAGTTCAACCAACTTAATTAGAGTTTCACAGTGTTAACGTACAGATGCACTCCCAAATAGCAAAAAGTGTTTCACAGTTAAACAAAAAAAACCATATTTAATTAGATTGGACTATACTATACTTAATTGTGTTAAATTATATATATTTAAATGGTATAACAATTAATTAAGTCACTTCTACACACTCGAGTGAATTGGGCTTGACCTAATTAACCGGTTGAGGATAAAAGCTCATCCATACACACTCAAGTTCAAATTCTCAATCCCTTTTTCGAAAAAAAATTTAATCGCGGTAAAAAACCTGTTATATATATAAGCATTTCTAAACTGGAGTTTAATTAGATAAAGATGGGAAAATTCATATTTATAACCTGGCATGGCATGGTCTCTAGAAAAGTTAAAATTTGTAAACTATCTAATTATTGGTTTTTTTTTCATGAATAGAACTATATAATTTCATGTCATTGTCAATGGGAAGCCTGTCTGACTATTATATATTGATGTTAACATTGTCATGATGAAGTGGTAAGAATTTTGGTACGTCAGTGCCTGATGACTACGATACACATGGCATGGTATTAATAGACACACCGGAAATCACACCGGCCATATGTTTTCACATTAATATAGTGTTTAATACCAACCAAAATTAATATGTGCGATGCATATTTTATTGTTTTAAATCATATGATCCACGACATGGATTTTATTATTTACTCATGCAGTTGAATTGTATATATTAATCTAAATCAAATGTAGTCTACTTAGTAATGCTATTATATATAATTATATAATAAGATAATTATTTAACATTAAGTAATGCATTTTTCACAGGTAGGTTCGAGCATCGGCTATTGAATATAACTATTTTATTATATGGATCTGCAGGTTGCAATCGTTGCATGTACACCACAAGAATATAAGAAATGAATGATCAGCATTCAGCAATGGAGTGTTGGATTTGAACAAGACAACGTCTACTCTCTTTTCAATATTTTTTTAATTTTAATTATGTGCTTCTTCCATTACATTATTATATGATTTAAACTGACTATTTAAACGTATTGTATTGTGAGGGCTGAGTTTCTCTAACTATACGTAAAGCTAAAAATTAATCTCGCTTTTTGGTTACAAAATCAAACAATTTGCTTGATTAATTATTCTTTTAAACTCTAAACTCTAATCAAATAAAAAAACTGAAAAAATTTGAAGACAAGCTTAATTAGGGTAAGAGTAGTTTGTGAACTCGTACTGAGTCTGGAACGAGTCAAACTCGTACTACTCTAATTTTTATTTTATAATCACTTGCTTCTTATTACCCAACAAATGATTAATGACATGGTTTGGAATAAGGTTTTTATGGTAATTGCAAGGGTTCACATGTCTGTTTAAGAAAATGGAGCATTCTCACTTGCTTTCCACCACACAACAACCAATAAAATATGACCCACAGATCATGCGTGGAACAGCTCAATTAGATTTGGTCCTTAGCCATTCACAACAACATATCCAATTGAATTTCTTATCACGATCTTTAAATAATTAATTTGGTCAAATTCTCCTAATTTAACTTAATTAATTTAAATTTGAGAATTTAACACTTTGAGCAACATATATATTTTACATTAATGCCTTTTACATATGGAAAAGATTAAGATGAAATTAAATGAGTTTAATTTTATTAAGATATGGATCCACAGCTAGCAAGCTGCTTGATTAAGGCCTATATATATACAGGCCCCTTCCAATGTGGGATCTCATATATAATTTTATTTGTGGGATTTCTCATGGGGCCCACTACATATAATATTTCAACGATCCGAACCGTTTAATCTTTAGGTC
>QANT01000350.1:0-19392 GCA_003254885.1 Purshia tridentata
ATGGATACATGCCTAAGTTGGGACGGAGGGCACTTTAAAAAACCCAACCTGGTTAAATGTAATAATTAGGACTCACCTGACATTAATTCTTAAAAATGCTTTTATTTAATAGCGGTTCTGGAAAGAAATATATATAAATTTTGTAAAAATTCTAAGTAGTTTATGCAAAAACATTTAAAGTGCTTCTTAATGAAAACATATATCAAATGTTTTCTCAAAATACTCTTAAAAGTGCTTTTATAACTCAGAAACAGTTATATATATTTCTGTCAAACGCTATCAAAGTCGATTTTACTATACTTAAAATACTTTTAGCAGTTTTAAAAACATTGTCAAATAAGCCCTTAATACAAGAATGTATATATGAGACATATGCATTATCATGAGATAAAAAAATAGAATATTATATTTCATCTATATAAGAATAATTAATGTATTGTGGTTAATAATCATTTGGTTTAATGAATATTACTCAATTTTCTCTTTATGAAAGGCGATCTTGAGTTCAAATCTCATATTAATATTTTTTAATAAATAATAAGAAAAATGAATGGTGTAGGCTTTCCATATCTAATAGGTACATATATTAATTTAATTTTTTTACATGCATGGTTTTATATTCATCATGGATCTTTTTTAGTAAATATCGATAAATTATGTATACACATTTTTATGCACGCCATTATTTATTTTTAATTGTTATGTACGTTAAAGCTAGTATTCAAGTTATATCTATAAACTTTATAACTTATTTAAAATTTTGTAGTCGCTAAATACTAGCTAATGTCACATGTGTCAAGTAAGTACTTTTTAGTTAATAGAGACAAATAAAATTAGGAATGAACTCAAGCACAAATAAATAAAACATCTGTTCTAGCATTACTCTTATATATGAATCCGACTATTATACTTTTCAGTTTGAAAAATGTCAAAAATTCGGAGGGCTTTTGGCCATCACTTCAATTGCCTATTTTTGTTTCTACTTAATTAGCAAAAACTTTGGATGCTTTTTAAGTGAAGAGACGTCAGAGCAAGGTCGTTGATGTATGGTAGCTCGTGTTTAAGTATGAGATGGAAAGTTAGAAAGTTCTATTAGCTTTATGATTAGCTAATTGGCATAGGAGTTAGAAACTTATTGAACATTTGTCTCACATATTTTGACTTAAGCATGCCATTGAATAAAATAATATTTTTAACTAGTGTAGCCGTGTAGGCTGTCCAAGCCCCTCTACCATTATTAAGGCATAAACAGTAGTACAACCCCCAAGGGCCAAAGGCAAAGTCCATATATTTTAAAAGTGAGACATTTGTTTCCTCAAAGAGTTTTAGGGGATACCCAAGAGATCAAAAGACTTTACTTCTCAAAAAGAGAGAGAGAGAGAGAGAGAGAGAGAGGATCATGGGAAGAGCTCCTTGTTGTGACAAGGCAAATGTGAAGAAGGGACCATGGTCTCCAGAAGAAGACTCAAAGCTCAGGGAATACATAGACAAATATGGGACTGGTGGGAATTGGATTGCTCTCCCACAAAAAGCTGGTAAGCTGGTTCATCATACAAGTTATCTAGCTAGTACTCTCTCTCTCTCTCTCTCTCTCATGTTATTCTTGTTATGTTTGGGTGTGGATCTCAGGTCTGAAGAGATGTGGGAAAAGCTGCAGATTGAGATGGCTTAACTATCTGAGGCCAAACATCAAACATGGGGAGTTCTCTGATGAGGAGGACAGAATAATATGCAGCCTCTTTGCAAGCATTGGAAGCAGGTCAGTCTCTCTCTATATCTATCTAATTGTAACTATATTTCTCTTTTTTTAAATCTAATTTCCATATATAGGTATATATCATAGTCTGCCCTTTTTTTCCTTAATTATTATCTGCTGTCCTGAAAATTGTTCATGAAATCTATCCAAACTGAGTAACAAAAAGGAAAAAGAAAAAGAAAAATTAATATTCATGTTTTTCTTTAATTTTTAATTCTAAAACCTGCATTTATCAAGAATCTGCTAAATTTGGACATTTTCTCTGCATGCATGCCAAGTTTTGGATCTAAAATCTACATACAGCTGTTAATTAGGGAAAAAACCAAAATAGGTTCCTGGATTATCACTTAATTATCTGTATGTTTAACATTGAATGAATTAAGTACAGGTGGTCAATTATAGCTGCTCAGCTTCCAGGCAGGACTGACAATGATATCAAGAACTACTGGAACACCAAGCTCAAGAAGAAGCTTATGGGGACCATGGCTCCTCCTCATCCTCCAACATCTCATCATCATCATCAAAGATCATCAAAACCTCCCCCCTTTCCTTCCTCTCATCTTCATCGCCATCATCATCAAAATTACCAATTACCATTTCCAATATCTCAACCAGCTCTGCAGTCACTGTACAAAGACCTTAGCTTGACTAATTATTACAGTAGTACCCCAACAAGTACTACTAGATCTTTCTCATCGGGTAGGATGTTTGAACCACATGACAATAATATTTCAATGACATCCAATTTTTCAAACACTAGTACTACCAACAACTCCGCCTCTCTTTTCCAAACCCAAGACCAGTCATGCCAGCTGGTGGGTAATTCTACCATGCACTATAATTACCCAGCTGTGAACAAGAAAAACCTCCTCATGTTTGGAAGTGAAGGAAGTTTCAGTACTTCATCTGATGGGAGCTGTAATAATAATCAGATCAGTTATCATCATGACAGAGATCAGATCATCAAACAAGAAGAAATGGTTTTTGATCAGAGTACTTGCACTAATGGTTTTGACCAAGATCAGAACCAGAGGTTCATGATGCTTAACTATGGAGGTGGTGGTGATCATGAGAATCAGAATGTCAACCAATGGGGTGAGAAGACAAATGGGTACTTTGGAGATCACACCACATCCACATTAGACTGTGATCTTGAACAAGTTAAGCAGCTGATTATTAGTAGTCATCCTAGTGGCAACAACAATATTAATGGGTCGGCTAACAGCTTCTTACAATTCAATGCTGATATTGATGAAAACAAGACAGAAGCGAAGTTCATGTATTTCTGATGATGAATATTTTGCTCTGAGTAGTGTACTGACTGCATGCTATGTTGTAAGTAAAATCAGAAAGATTTGATGGGGTATGGTGGGGTGGGGGAGATATTAATTGCATCAGCAAAAGACTCTCATGAGTCATGACTTCCTTCTTTCTCGGGTTTTAGGGGTCTCTATATGCATGTTTTGTTTTAATATATTGAATGAAATGAGACATTTCTCTTCTTTTTGACAGTACATGGTAAAAGCTTCTTTTTATTTTGTGCATTGCATTTCTTTTTGGGAACTGAAGAGGTGAGAGATATATGATTCATGAATATGATGATGTTATGTTGTTGTACGGTCCTCACCCCAACCCCTCAATCACAAATAAATGTTATGAAATCTAGAGATGATCAACCAGAATCTTATGTCAAAATTAGTTAAACTAAGCGTGCAATGTTTTTATGTTTATTTAAAATTTTTAATAGTTGCATCTTTTTTATAATTGTTAGCGGTGATTTTGAGCACCATATAGCCAATAGGTCTACACCTAGTCAATGACAAAAGTACCCCTACTTGCCACTGGTTCTCACATGCAATAAAGGGTAGTTTTGGGCCCAGAATTCTTTTATATATATGTGAAGTAGGTCACGATCAGACTCGAGGTGGGAACTTGCATGTTTACCAGAAAATTAAAGACAAAAACATGATGCTGGAAATTTTGGAGTTTTGCAAAGGCTCGAGCTTTAAAATATATATCTGCATGGTTTATTATTATTAATCATAATCTCAGTCAGTACTCTCGGTAAATGACATGTCTCTCATATTATATTTAGTATAAAAGTTAAAACCCAAGGGGCATGATGCATTTGTATATATGCGTTGATCAGTTCACAATCGATTGTCTATGTATGCAAACGATGAATTTAAAAAAGGGATTTGATTAAATCAGCGAGGCAGCATGACATGTTGTATAAAAGAAGATATGTAACATGTTCTATATAATATCTATCACACTTTCATATCACATGACAACAGGTGTGTGAGAGATATTATATACACCATGTTACATTTAAGTTCCTCTTTAATCATTTGAAGTATGAAATATAATTGCGCTCAGCAAAAAAGAACAAACCAATGACTAATGACAATGAGTACTTTTTTTTTTTTTGGGAAAAACTAATGAGTACTATTGATTAGACTACTCACTTAGGGAGGCAATAGTTGTCCATTAAGCAAATTTGAAAGGGAACTAAAAATACAAAATAAAAAGAAGGTTTCCAAAATATTTTGGGCTTAATATGGTGGAAATATATATATATATTGGTTGAACACTCCAGGGAAGGCTGGGAAAACTTCACAATGCCAAGATCAAAACCATGTCCCACTGAGCCAATTTATCAGCCAATATATTATCATGATACTTAAAAATATCAAAACCATGTCCCAGCTAGCTGATCATAAAAAATAAATTAAAAATATACATTTGAATATATTTAAATGTTTTTAATGTTAATTGTAAACATATGTTCTTCAATCAACCATAAAATAAATCAATAATATTTTCAGTAACTAACATGCAATAATCATTAATATCTTACAAAGGTATCCTCAATTAGAACCGATCACTTAATTTAAAAAGAGATTGAGTCATTATTCAGATTGACATGAAAATATTAAATATTTGTCCCAGCTGCGGATCAATTTTGAGTTATGCAAGTTAAGCTTAATATGATCGAATTAATTTATTCATTTCGAGAGTACATTTAGATAATTTCACTTAAATATGATTAATTATGTTAAACTCATTAACTTAGAGTCGTGTTTACGAATACTTCTAATATAAGTTACCAACTTGAATCTTGACAATGAATTAAAAAAGATTATTTCCATTATTTATTGTTATATATATTGATTAGCAAATGCATTAAAAAGCATGCTGAAAGATTAAAATTCTTAATGGTAATAGAAAAGGGTAGCTAGTCATGAATTCATGATCGATGATTGATATAGTTAATTATTTATGTTTAGAGGAAATTAAACATCCACACAAGGGCGGTTCATAACTTGATATATACAAACTTGATATTATTGTAGGTGGGCAACAGCAACACACACACACACAGAGTTTAATTAATTGGACAAAGTATTTTATTGAAGTGACAGGGAATCCCTATCGGGAAGCAGTCCAAACCCCTCCAAAATTACATGATGCACACAATATCTCTGTCAGTCGGTCAGTCCATGACTCCATGCCCACCACATTCATTTTTGAGTTTTAGAGTGGGGGCAGTTGCTGTGAGGCCAATTGTCCACTGCACCCTTGAAACTTTGCCTCTTTTAATATTTTTAATATTTTCTAATTATTAATTTATTTTTAAATAATAATAATACTACAATAAATAAAATGTCTCTACCTATTCACCACATTATTTGGAAATCTGCATCCGCTTCAGTTTTTGGATTAAACAATTGGGTTGCCACTTGCCAACTAAAGTGTTTTTGTTTTAAATGATTTTGTAGGTTGATTTTTCATTTAAAACCAGTGGAGAAAGCTTTTCTAGGAATGTCTTTTCTAGTGAAGTGTAAGGTCAAAAGGTGTGGAACCTACTGACAGTCTGATACTCAAATATTTTATGTTCATTTTTCAAAATCTTGTGTTTAATTTATACAGAGGATGATCTGTTGTCAACAAACTAAGAGGATTAACAGATAGGGCTTTGAAGTTTGCATGGAAAATGTGGCATCAAGCAGAGCCACAATATTAAACCATTTAATTATATAAAATGGTTAATGTTTTGTTGTTATCTCGATCACACATTCATAACTTGATCACATAATATCATAATATAATTAGATTGTTTAATAATAAAATATTTTGGTTAGTGGAGTATTTGAAGGAATCATGTACATTTATCTTAAAACCAATTAGTAATAAAATGGATAGTCTAAATCATTATAAGTTATTAACAAGATCTTCACATTTTCAATATAATAGAATTTCTCACAACTCTTCCGCACATGTAGCGTCATTCAAACTTAGCACGTATGTCACGCTCCGACCCTCGGGCACGCGAACACCAACTGAACCTGAAAACTGAAACTGTTTCCTGAAGCTGTGGGCCCTTTTTCTGAAACTGTGAGCCATGAATATAAAATAATTTACTGAAACCACTGTAAGTTACAAAAACATGTTTATAAAAACAAGCTGCAAAACCTTTACATGTAAATCAAAGTGTAAAACAACTTTCTGAAACACTTCTGGTCCCACTGCCTCGTCTTCTCTCCACTGCCTCCTCAGCCTGCTCAACCTGCAAAACCAAACCCTGCACCCAACCACAGGTGCACCGGGTTTAAACACAAGCTCGGTAAGCTCACTAGAGCTCGTATGAGTGAAACTACTGTAAGCCTCAAACTAAACTCAAATTAATAATCAGTCACAATCCATCTTAAGCCTCGAATCACAAACAAACCACAAATCATAATCCTTAACCTAATCATCAATTCTCTAACCAAATCCAATTCACTGTCCCAATCTATAATACCTCAATTATCCTCAATTGATCCCCTAAACTGGAAATCACCTCGATTTACACCAAAAGGTCCTGACTTAGAATCCCACTGGATTCTCCAATAAGCTTAGAGTCCTCGATATCCATTCAGAATCCACTAAATCCTCAATTAATCATTCCACTATCCTCAAATAGATTCCGCAAGTTACACCTTAATCTCAAACTTAGAATCCAACTAACTTTCCCAATAACTTAGAATCAACCCTTATTTAAACCCTTGATCTCAAATATCCTATTACTCAAACCACGGTAACCGATTCTCGCCTAAACCTTTAAATTCAAAGTTTCTCAACACTTCACTGTCACCCTTTGAGATTCCCCTAGCTTTAAAACTTTTCATAAAAATTCACGAAAGAGAAAATAATTACTGATTTCAAATCCGCTTTAAAAACTCTTAGAAATCAATAAAACTGATCAAAGTCTCAAATTATAAAACAAGAACTAAAGTTTCATAATCAAAAACCATCTGTAACTCACAAGATAAATAAAACCATCACCCAATCCACATCCAGCTAACCTGCCGTACATGCGCAGGGCTCACAACCTGCCGTACGCATGCAGGGCCAATAATCCTGCCGTACATGTGCAGAGCCAGGGTCTGTCATACACATGCAGGGCCAATATACCTGCCGTACGTGCACGCAGGGCCGCCCCCAAAGGGCAAGGCATCCCGACACACGGCCCAAAGCCTATGTGTGTGCCGTGATGGGTCCCAAAGACCTGTATAATCCGAGAAGCTAAACGAGTACCAATTGGGTGCTCCGAAAACCGTACCAATCCGAAAAGAACATTTTCAGTTCAAACACCAAAATCCAGGTTCCAAACCCTTTTTTGATATAACGAGAAAACTAATCAAAACTCGAACTTAAATTAAATCCTTTCTCAAAGAACCAACGTTACCAAAAATGGATAAGTAAAATCAAATCTTTAATTTTAACCAAGAATAAACTTAGTTCTCCAGATCAGTTTCCAAAACCAAAATCCACACTAAGTCACTTTAAAAAGCAATAATCTTAAAACCCCGGGAATCCCAATCCTAACCAAAAGTCTTCACTTGGACTCATTGGTCCTCAACAAACCACTAAATCCGTACTTAGTCCTCAATCAATCCTTTAAATCCTCGGAAATTCCATTCCTAATTCCGTACCCCTCTTAACTAGTGTCCAGCAACCAAACAACAAGCACTCAAAACAACCAAGTAACCAAATAAACTGAGAGTTAAAGGATCCTAGGTTCACTCACAGTGTTCCGTATGAAAAGACCGAACCGCCTTTTGTATCCTTCGTGGCTCCTTTGCACGGATTCAAAAATCCAGCAGCATAATGGCATCGAAAATACAAATTCTCGAGCCGAGCGTACCTGTTAAGACCAGACAAACCAAGCAACAACAACAGAGTTCACAAACAAGCCAACAAAACAGAGAAACGGGCGGGAACCACCACGCACGGTGGCTGTCCGACCCTTGGAAAGCACACGGAAGGTCCGAGAAACTCACCCAAACTCACCCACAGGTTCGGGTGGTTGGCCCGAGGCCAAAAACCAAAAAAAGGTCGCTGGAACCGTCACACGCAGCGAGTCCCACGACGGTCAACGGGTGGTCAACTGCCAAAAACGAAAGTCATGTTTAGCTAAAACAAACTACACAGGTATGTAGAGGAGATCGAGGGGATCGATTCTCGAACCTGGGTCGACGGCCAAAAGTGGCCGGAAAAGGAGGAAAACTGGCCGGAAAGCCGTCGGCCTCCCTAGCTCCGATCCACTGCCCACGGCGGTCCAACGGGTCAATCGAACCCACCAACACGCTGGGCTCGATGAGAGGAAGAGATCTGGGCAGGTGGGAGGTCGCGTCGTCGCCGGAATCGCCGAGATCGCCGCCGTGACGCCGACTGTGCACGCTCGAATTCTCTCTTTCCGGGCTGTTTCAGGAGGAGGCGCCACCACCGGAGGGAAGAGGGAGGAGAGGCGAGCACGGGGAGCCAAAAACCAGGCCAGCCCGCCGCCGGACGCTCCCCCACGCGCCGGCGAAAGGCGCGGCTGGGAGTGATGTCGCGAGAGGGAGAAGCTTCGGGAGAAGAGAGAGAAACTTAGGTGCTTTTTGGGGTTTTGGGCTTTTAAAATCAACTTTTTCAAAATTACCAATTTGTCCTTCTCTTCACACGTCCGTAACTTTCAAACCGTAGCTCCGTTCTACGCGTGCTACGTGTCTACGAACTCATGAGGACGAGACCTTTCCAACGAACCCAAAGTCAACGTGAAAAGTCCTCCCAAACTAAAAGTCAACTTTTTGCCCAACTTTAAAAGTCAAACTTTAAAATTTGTAAACCTCCAAAACATTTTACTTTTCAAATAAAATCCCGAAAACCTTTAGAAAGCTTTTCAAAACCACTTTGGAAAGTGCGGGGTGTTACACTAGATACATTATGGACATTCATTTATTAATTATTCATAACACTGATGATTTTATTGACTAACAATTTGTTGGCCAAAAAATCAAAGTGTCGTGTTGGAGTTTTGTTGGTGGATTACCTTGGTCATTTAATCTAATTTGATGGAGTAGAAGTGGACCCATCCAAAATCAAGTTCGTCTTAGAGTGGCCAATGCCCACTACTGTCAAGGGAGTGTGTGGATTCCTCTAGTTGGCAGCGTATTACTACAAATTTATTCGTGGTTTTGGCAACTTGCGGCCCCATTAACTGGTTTACTCACCAAGGAAGGATTTCACTGGACGCCTGAGGCTGCAAAAAAGTTTACCCATTTAAAAAAAGCTCTGACATCTCCACCTGTCCTACGATTGCCTGATTTTACCCAACCTTTTGTGGTTGAGAGTGATGCATGTGGAGTGGGAATTAGCGCAATCTTGATCCAACAAAATCAGCCGATTGATTTCTTCAGTGAAGCCTTGAAAGGATGAATGCTTGCGCTGTCCACTTATGAAAATGAGATGCTCGCCATGGTGAAGGCCATTCGTAAGTAGAGGCCATACTTATCGGGCAAACCTTTCATTGTCCGGACTAACCAAAAAAGCCTGAAGTATCTTCTGGAACAACGTATTACAACTCCAGCACAAACCCATTAGCTACCAAAGCTTTTGGGATATGACTATGTGATCCAATATAAAAGAGGCAAAGAAAATCAAGGTGCAGATGCTTTATCTCGTTTGGATGAGTTTAAATTGTTGGCTATTTCTCTTCCAATAGCCAACTGGTGGTCCCTCCTAAAACAAGAAGTGTCATCCGATCCCTTCTACACAAGATTAGAAACTTTGTCACAATAGCAGGGCCCACAGAAGTATTTTAGACGAGATGGAGTTTGGGTTAAGCACGGCAAAGTCTTTTTGAGTCCTAATTCTTCTCTGATTGCTGCTAGCTTATCTGAAAGTCATTCATCACTAGTAGGAGGACAGTTTGGGTACCACAAAACCTTAAACCGCGTGAAAGTGAGCTCTAACCAACGACTCGGTATGCATATAAGACCTCAACAAGAAGAATTAAACTGAAGCTTTAATGAATAACATCCAACATGCCATGAACAATATATAATATAATAATAGTATTAATGCATGAATATTATGCAATACTTCCTCGGTTTAATCAAACCGCATGTCTCATACCATGTATTTTACCATTGTGGCTCTAATCACTCTACAATAAAAGTTAATGGTGCTGTGTTTTCACTTTCACCATAGCTAAAGTGCAAGATATCCTAATTTCGATCGCAACTGAAGGTCCCAAATGCGCCTTGGGATTTAGATCAATTTATCAGTCTCCTTTGAAAGAGCTTTTGTCCCTGCACACACTGTGAATTTAAATATAGAATTTAAATCTCATTCTTTACTCGTCACCGTATCATTTCAATGAATCATGATTCACAATAAAATACATGCACGATCAGATAAATACAGACACACACACACATATATATATATAATTATCTAATTCATATTATACTCAGGTAATTCAGATAAATCATGTAATTCACGTATTAGTATGCACATATTATTTCTCAACAAAGATTTAATAAAACCAAATCACATGCCAAGGTTCCCCAGATCCCCCTACCTTGAATTTGTGCTTACTTCACCACTAAAAATAGCCTTGTATCTCCTAGTTGTCTTCCGAACCTAATTTCATACAAGAAATCACAAGAAAACCTCAATTAAATAAAGAAATAAAATTCCCACTACAACAATAATGTTGATAGACATCGGTCTAGAACTAATATGAAATACACAAAAAACTGATGTGCCCTGCAGTAATAACTATTCTCCCAATAGTTATTAGTTTTGAAACTGATTTCTATGTTACATTTCATGTCAGTTTTATTTTATTAATTGATATTATGTTACATATCATTTTGTATTGGAATAACTGATATGTAAATTCTTTTACATGTCAGTTGTTTACTCATGTTTATATCGTTATTTATATGTGTATTTTAACTGGACAACTGATGTGGATATTACCAAAAAAATCAGTTTGGTTGAAATAAGTCATGTCTAAATTTCTTCACATATTAGTTCATTCATAAGTTTAGATGTATAAGCTTTGTATAATTTGAGTTTTGAAAGATAACTGATGTCTTATATATAAGTTTTTGAGATATATTATAGCTATAAAATCAGTTTTTCTGGATCCAAAAACTAATTTTCTGTGGACAGTAGTGTACATAATTTGACAAGGTCAATTCAACCGAAATTCAATTCAACCAAATTAAACATTCAACCAAGAATCCATTCAACCAAAAATATCCATTCATTGAAGCCATCAATATTCATTCATTACATAAATATCAAAATACTTGTTCCAAAACCTTCATGCTAAGACAAAAATGAATAACCTGCCCCTATCATCGGCCTAGCTATCTTTACAAACAAATTGGTATACACAGCAGTTGGCATGAGCTTGAGACACCTAGCTAAAATCTGTCCACTATTAAAACCACATGCACATCACTATGATCTATCTCTTAGCTTCTGGCCTTTACAAAAAAGATGGCATTGCAGCTAACTAGCATATATATCTTCACCTAAATATCTCCAAAATGACAAAATATTCTTGTACACCAGTCCCATAAAACGTACCAGATATTTCTACAAATAATTGGAGGTTTAAAAGTCTCCCCATTTAATTCGAACCTCATCAAGTTGTGCCTCTGTATAGGAACTCCGCTTGTTCTTATATTTAGCTCACTAAAAATATTTAGAGACAAGTAATTAGGTAAAATCAATGGCAGCATAACCCAATTTCACCATGTACTTAAAAAACAAAACCAACTACAGTCCATACTATCAACTTATATGCAAACATGCTAGCAATAAAACCAACTTAATCAATTCTATATATATAATAAACAGATTAGCTAACTAAATACACTTTATATGGCCTACCATGCAAGCATTCTAACTATGAAGGCATCTTATACAAATGTAAATCAAATACAAGTCACTAGTCATGATGAAGATGGTGTTGAGGGCTATAGTTTGTAGAAGTTTAGTTATTGTTCGTATCTAAGGGGTTCTTCTATCAGCTTGTAATCTATTAGGAAGGAAAAAAAAATGCACATCCAATTTCTATTTAAGATTTGGATCCTCAGTTACCCTGGGAATCTAACCGAATTCTCAAATGCAAGGTTTGGATCCTCAGTTATCTCTTTCATGAACCTCATTACATAGTATCCCCATTCAATACCTCTTGGCTGTTTTGAGCACTGCACACATTCCAAATCCAATCAGAAAGTTGTTATTCATTGAGAATTATTGACACAACGAATTATTTAAACCCAACTACTACAGACCAAACACTTACAGGAAGATGCTTCCATTGAGGTGTTTTTCTACTTCTACCTATATGGCCATTGAATTTTCAAATTGCACTAAATGAACAAAGCTAAACATTAAATTATATTCCAAAAAATTAAGCAAATAATGAATATATATAATACACTTAAAAACACAAGAAAGCATAGCAACGTGTTGACTACTTCTATCCACTCTTGGTCACGAGTGATTCAAGGGAGAGGATCCATGATATATACCACATCCTTGTCTTCTGTAATAATCGTCAAAATCCAGTGTGCCCTATGAAATTGAACAAGCATGAAATGAGGAACTTGCATGAAAAATCCAGTATGCATGCATGACCTATCAAAATCCATTGTTTAATTATTCAAATAAAGAGCCTTACCAAGCATTGTATGGCACCAAAAATACCCGATCGCATTTGCCTTGCATGAAACATTTAGCTATGTAGGACAACCTTTGCTCAGGTCCTGAATGAATAGAAACGCGTGCTGGGTCCATAAATCCAACCATTTCATGCATGTTTGTTTCCACTAGCTTAACATATAGGTACCTAATAATTAAATAGAATTAAATAGCATCACATACAATTTGTCATCACATGGTAAAATATATAATGTACTTACAAAATCACCTAATTAAAGTAGCTTATTATTTATCTCATATAAACCACTATGCAGTTAGCTGATAATTCTTGCATCTCCAACAAGGAAGTAATATCCTCCTTCAAGATGTAAAGTCTACGGGAAGCTCCAAATACCTCTTCTTCTATGTTAGATGTTATAACCTTTCCAATGTACACCATAATGTCCCTGGCATATAGGTACAACAATTTGCATGTCTTTGGGACTCTTGTTTCTAGGTGAATATCTTTCTTGAATAACTCCTTCACCATCCCAGCTTTTACCCGTTTTTCCTCCTACAATTTCCAAATAAGCAAGTTAATTACCAAAAGGTCATATACTGTAAAGCTAATTACAGGGGCAAACTTGATTTATGATCCCAAACTTGTTTGTAAATTATAAGGAAATAGATTGGAAAGGAACTGGCCAGAGTACCTACTGCACAATGTCAATGACCAGTTCCTTGGGCCAAGCCACATGGCTTCCAACCGCTTGCCCAACTGTTAGTAGCTCATCCCTTACTGGAATTGGCAATAAGGCATCATCTGTCATCGCAATGTCAATGGAAACTCGCACATGCCCCTTGCCCAAAGGGACACCATGCACCATTTTTCCTTCCACCTCCAATAAAGTCCCATACGCAACCACGTTAGTGATGCAACCTAATGCCAATTTACATGTATTTGGCTGCACAAAGAAGTCATTCAGTATGACTTAATAAACCTATAGAACTCGAGCATTTACTTTAAACAAGAAAATCAAGGCAGCCTACTAATTTAAATGACTCAAAACTGCACAGGACAGTAGTTAAACAAGGTATACCTTGTTGGATCCTGCAAGGGTCAGGCCCTCCACCCCAACTGCAGCCTTTTCAAGCTTCTTTGGTGCCACCTCAACTTGTAATGGTTGCTTATTTTTAATATGTCAACTCAAATTACAATCACACCCTTATTACTAATACCCAACCCACTCACTTATTCTAAATGTGGCCATATGAGCAGTACTTGCTCTGTGAATTTTGTAAAATCACAGAAAAATAATTCACAACATATTTTTCATAGGCAATTATATAACATACATACCATCATGCTTAAAACTTTTCAAGACAAATGGAGTGTTGCAAGTAGGATTTTCGAAGCACCAAAGTTCACACTAGAAAACTGATTTTATGCAAAATCACTGTTCATTTGGTCAAAAATTCCAATTTGGTGTATCTTGAGTCAACAGCTAAAATCATGTTTATAAACCAGGGCAGCAATTTCAAAATCCAACTCCAAGTGTATCAAAATTCAACCATCAAAACCTAAGGTTTTCTTAAGAGAAAAATGTAGAAAGTTGCTGATTTCTACAGCAACTTTAAAAATTCATATCTCAATCATATGGGATCATTTTTAAGCGATTCTTGGCTTAAAATAAAGTGTATGTGTCTATTTTTACGTGCTAAAACATTTTTACAAAAATCATAGCATAAATATACTTATGTAGAAAACAAGGCAGCTAGGTCAAAAACTCGATTTTTGCCAAGCAAGAGTCAAGACATAAGCAAGCCTGCATAATGCTTATTCAAGTAATACAAAGGGAATGAGCAATGGTCCAAGCTGTTCTACAGTTTTTACTATATCACTGCTTGCTGATCTTCAAGACCAGAGATCCTAGACCCAAGTCAACCCCAAAGCCATAATGTCTCAAAACCAGAATGCAGCCCTCTCTCTAAAAAAAATACAACAGAAAACCCCTAAATTTCACACCCTAATTGGAGTAAATAGCATGAACCCGATGAGAGAGAGAGAGTAGGGGTCAGAGAGATAAGGCTAAACCCATAAAACCCAAGAGGTTAAAACCCCTAATATGAAACCCTAGTTTTCAGTAAATAAATTGAATAGGATAGAGGAAATAGAGAGAAGGGGACATAGGAAAAGAGAGAAAGGGGCGTCGCACCTGAAAAGAGAGAATAGCCAGATCTAGTTCGCCTTAATCTATAGTACGCGTCGCACTTGCACAGCACCAAGGTTGTCGATGTCGCCTAAAGATGAGATAGAAAAAGTTTGGTAGTGAGATCGACTTCCAAACTTCTTCTCACTGATGGGTGCGTAGGTGAGTTCTGCGTAGGTGAGTTCTGTGAGAGAGGAGGGCGTTCTGTGAGGGAGAAGGAGTGAGTCGACTGTGAGACTGCAAGGGTGAGTTGTTTAAGTGAGGAAGTGTCGGGTCTACCTTGTGGAAAAAAGCTGAGTTGGATTTAACTTAAAACTTTAGCTATCAGTCGCTTATATTTTGTTACTCAAATGGATAATTTAACATATCAGTTGGTACAAGTAGGTGACATGTAAATGGATTTAGAAATTATCCAAAAGTTCAACTGATATTAAAAAATTAACAATAGTAGTTTTTACAATAACTAATAACTAAAGTATGATATCTATTAAGGTTATTGTTGTAGTGTCCTTACTCTCTAATCCGAGTGTGTGTAGTGCACTTGTGTAATTTTGGGGTCTCAGATCACAAAACGGAACCCACCATCGGACTCGAAATCAAAAGTGGAGTGTGGAGGGACCTTTCCCCAACAATAAAGGCGTGTGGTGCAAGTAGGGGTCACCGGTTACTAGTCATCGTCTTCCCCAAATTCCCCAGTTTTTCTACACTTTTTCCTTATTTTTTCTCAACTCTAGCTGACTGTTTGACCTATCAATTGCAAATAACCTCCAAATTAGACAAACGTATACTCAAATTAAAGTCCCTGCATCTTTTCTTTATGTTGGATGGTTTGAAAGGACCCTCCCCGAATTCCTCCCTGGAACTCGGAGTGATCTTGCAGGAATCCAATATCAAGGAAAATCTTACCGAAAATTCGGCAGAACCTCCCCTAAAATTGGACTAACCCCTTTTTCACGAAGACCTGCAAAAACACTTCTAAGTACCACAGCTCCTCTACCACAACCAAAGGGTCTCCGATCCAAATTTCAAAACCAATTAATTAAGTATTCAAAGGGTTATCAGGGCTGGCTACAAAATTCACTAAGAAAAATAAGGTTTACAAGGATAACTAAACACCTATAAACTACACCAACTAACTAGATTACCTTGACGTACTTGGCTCGACCGCTCGACCGCTCAACCGCTACAACCCTGGGGGAAAATTAAAACAACAACAAAGGATAAATCTAATGAGATAACTCAGTGAGTGGACATAAACCAAAATAAGCATTTATAAACCTTTACTTTCAAGTTCCTTAAAATTTCGTAAACCTTCTTTGAAATCCCCCAGTTTTAAAATATTTCATAAAAATCCACTGGTGACTCTATGTAAATCAATATCTTTAAAATCCACTTTAAGATTTCTGGGAAAAATATTTAAAATTAATCAAATTGACAAACATCAAACAGAATTAGAAGTTTATACTCTTTGAAATATTCTCATGAAATTAATTTAATAACAAAAACGCTCACCCAACAGTTACCCACCGAACCTGCCATATATGCGCAGGGCCCACGACCTGTCGTACGCATGCAGGGCCAATAGCCTGCCGTACATGCGCAAGGCTCACGACCTGCCATACGCATGCAGGGCCAATAATCCTGCCGTACATGTACAGAGCCAGGGTCTATCATGCACATGCAGGGCCAACATACCTGCCATACGTGCACGCAGGGCTACCCCCAAAGGGCAAGGCATCCCGACACACGGCCCAAAGCCTATGTGTGTGTCGTGATGGGACCCAAAGACCTATATAATCTAATAATCTGGAGGGTACTGAATGGGGTGGTTTGAAATCATAAACTTCCGGAACTCCTTTCCCAAGATATAAAATACTTAGCGTTTCTTAAAAACCACGACTAGTAAATCCTTGGCACAAAACCCATTGAAATCCAGTATTTTCTCAAACTCAAACATGAAAAACATTTTGAATTCCTTTTTGTCTCGCCAAAGCATGAAATCCAGTATAACAAATTTCAACCCAACGTCTAAGTCAAACTTCTATAAGAAATCTATAAACTAAACTTGCGAACCAAATAATACTTCTAATTTAAATAAATCAGAGCTCAAATAAATTCAACTAAGAATTTGAATTAAATCATAAAATCCATAAACAATTCATAACAAAGTTTAGGAAACGAAGTCCACTCACAGAGATAGCCTAGCTTTGGTCTTTAGCTGGATCGTCTCTGGGCTCAGGAACGTCGCCTAACACGAGAACGACAATACGTTAGAATACTATTCAATTTACGATCATAAAAACACATGCACATTCTAAGCCTTACGCTTCAAAATTATAAATTTAAATCCCAAACTCACTTATTTTCTTTCTTGACGCAACCCCAATGCTACTAGCTCATTTTTATCCTGTTAAACTCTTCCCAATAACCTTCATTACTATTAACCCGACCGAGGGTCGTCCGGGGGCAAAAAGTGTCCAATTTCGCCCCAAACTCACCTTTTCTCCGATTTTCTTCAAGCTAACTATTCTAAACCTCAATAGATCGTTCCTAAAAGTGAAAATTACGTCCAATTTCAATTAAATTACCATGAACACCTTAAATTTCTAGAAATCCTGAAATGGGCATAAACACCAACAATCAAACTTCCAATTTCCTCAATAATTTCCCAAATTTCTCGTTCCAAACTTCGATTAGAGGTTTCTAATTACGGAAATTACCCAAAATGTCCCACAATTTGATTAAATTTCAAAGACCCAAGCTAAACCCAAAAATAGCCTCTAATCTCCAAATTTCAATTTTATGCAAACTTTCTAAATTAAACTACCAAACTATAGGGGAACGAAAGACCATGAAAAGGGGAAGAAAACCCACCTAAAATCACGGCAAACAAAGGTCAGAAGCGACCGGAATTGACGAACAAATGGTGGCGGGCTGGGTATTTTTCCGGCGTCGTTTCACGTTGAAGGAAGGCTGGCTGTCGTGGGAGAGCTCGGGGTGGCTGGTCGGCGGCTGGGGAGTGATTCTCAGCCAGTCCGGTTGCCTAATGTCGCCGGAGATGGGTCGGCTTGGTGGCAGCAGCACACTCGCACGCAGGGGAAATGAAGAGAGCTCGGAAGAGAGAAGAGGGAGAGCTAGAGGCGACGGGAGGAGGGGCTGGGTTGCTGGCCGGTGGCTGGGGGGCGTCGTCGGTGATCCAGGCGGCCGGAAAAAAGGGCTGGCGTCGCGTGGGGGGGAGAGGAAGAGGAGAACGGGCTGGGTTGGAGCTATCTCATGTGGGGAGGGGAGAAGAGAGAGAAATAAAAAGGGGGGAATTTCTAGAAATTTCTGGAAATTTAAACCCATTTCAAAGTAATTACAAGTTTGCCCCTCACTTTGAACCTCCGTATTTCACAAACCGTAGCTCCAAACGACGCATGCTACGTGTCTACGAATTTGTGGAGTCGAGCTCTACGCAATCATGTCAAAGTCAACTCACAAATTTGGGTAATTCAAAAAGTCAACTTTGGGTCTCTTCTCACGTTCCTAACTTTCTAACCGAGGCTCTAAATAACCCATGTTGAGCTCAAGACCTTCCTAACGGACCTAAGGTCAAAGCTAAAATCTTACTAAAACCAAAAGTCAACGTTGGGCCCTATTATAATGTACTTAAAAGGTACGGGTTGTTACATGGTTAACACTCCAAATAATTGAGCCCAAAGTAGGATACCTGAAACTATCTAATTTCTATAAAATTTTCCAAAGTTTCCAAATTTCAACTTACTTCAATCTCTTTCGATTCTAACACTCCTAATTGGTTTTTATGACTAATGATAATTTACCACTCATTTAACAATTAAAATCGAATAAACAATCCCAAACCAATCACAACCATAAACTCAAAATTTTGAAAATGGCTCTCCACACCCCAAATCCGAATACCACCATCTCCATCCTTCAAATCCTAAAGTGCTAGTGCTTAAGCATCCTATCCAAAGCCATAAACTTATTTAAATTCAAAATCACTAAAATCAGGGTATAGGTGGAGCTTACCTCTTCTTCCTTTGTGTTTTCTCCTTTCACTCTTCTTCTTTCTCGTCTCTCTTTCCTTCTTCTTCTCAGTTTCTCTTCCTCCCTCTCGATTTCCTTTCTTTTTTTCTTTCTTTCTTTGGGTTCGAGTGGCTAGTTTGCTAAGTTGGTTTTGATGGGTTTGCTTAATGGTTTAGGCTTTTAAACATCACACCCAGCATACACCATAGTCCACCGCCATTCCCTCTAAAACTCAAAAGCACACACCTCATTTCATCTCCAAACGAGCCAATAGTAAGTGTAAGAAAACTTCCAGTAAGTGTTAGAAATGGCTAGGCTTTTACACGCCCAGCTAGTAAATTATTTGTTTATTATTATTATTATTATTTTAAAAAACATATAAATATTAAGGGTTAAATATGATTTTGGTCCCTGTGTTTTACC
>QANT01000353.1:0-43799 GCA_003254885.1 Purshia tridentata
CTATAGTTAATTATGAGATTTAACTGTACCAAATAAACGATTGACTCTGGGTTGTAAATACATTTCAATTGTACCAATCAATCGATCGGTTCTGGTTTGTCGGCTTTTATGCTATGGTTTAACTCTAGGATTTTGGGCTCCTCCCAAAATCCCAGAGCTAAACCCTAACATAACGCCTCTATCAAACCCATTCTATACCCTAAAAAGGGATGTGGTGAAAAAATGAGATTTACTTTCAAAACTCAGGAAATGAAGCAGCTAGAATAAATAAATAAATATATATATATATATATATATATATACACCAACCCAAATATTGGTACAATTAAAATGTACCTATATATATAATTTTTTTCTCTTAATTGTTTGATTATTTTTTATGAGTTAATATATTTTTTTATTGTATAATATAAACGGATATTATCATTTATTATTTCAAATTAAAAAATAAAAAACTAGATAATTATGAATGTTTTAATTAAAAATGTTTGAATAGGTATTATCTTTCATAATTTTTAAAATTAATTCATATTGATTATCTTAATTTTAAAAGATAATATGAGTCAAAATTTTAAAAGGTTTATTTTTTGGACCTCAATCTAATAAATTTGATTTAGGTATTAATTTAAAATTCTATATGGTTTTAATGCGAATGACCCTTCAAAATTGGATCTATTTCTAATTATTCCTTATTTTATTCATGACTAAAAAATAATCTTATTTATTACAGGAAATTACCAATTTGGACAGGACGAACTTTTATTTTGCCATTGTGATTCACAAACTTTATAATATTTGTCATTTTGGTTCATTCCATCAAAATATCATAAACAAACATTAAATGGAGGGGCAAAATGGTCTGTTATGTCCCATGTTTTATAGTTTTTCTTCTCAATTTTGGTTCAACATGTTTCTTATAGCCTAAGAAATTGATTTGAAGAAGATTAAAGTTGGAAGAAATTTCAAAAATCTAGAAATTTTCTTAAAAAATGGGGTAGTTTCAAATAGCTTAATTTATGATCATTTATTTTGAGTTTTATAACTCTGTTTTAAAAGCTTTTTATATGGTTGTAAAGAGAAGATAGTATATATAAAATTGTTGAATTTGGAAGAGATTCGATAGCTAGGATAAAATTTGGGCGAAAATTAAAAAGAAAAATTGAAAAATCTATTTACGATATTTTGACGGAATATATATATGGACGAAAATGGTAAATGTCAGAAAGTTCGTGGATTATCATGGCCAAAAAAAAAGTTCATACACCAACCAAAGACAAAATGAACAATAAGTGGACAAATTTGGGCGAAAATTAAAAAGAAAAACTGAAAAATCTATTTACGATATTTTGACGGAATATATATATGGACGAAAATGGTAAGTGTCAGAAAGTTTGTGGATTATCATGGCAAAAAAAAAAAGTTCACACACCAACCAAAGACAAAATGAACAATAAGTGGACCAAATTAGTAATTTTCTGTATTTATTATTATAGGAGTAAAGAAAAAAAAAAGTAAAAATTCAGTTCATCCAAATGAGTACTAAGACCTAGAGTTGTTGAAAAACCAATCCTATAAAGGCTACAAAAATTAGTGGAAACAGTGTGAATCAAACACAGACAAAGCTTATATTGAGAAATTAATATTTATTAAATTAACCGAAAAAGGATCGAATGTTAATATATGTGTTAGTTTTACTTTGTTGTTGACAATTAAGAGAGGACCGGATTTCAAAGGCAAGTGTCAACATCAAATATAAAATGAGAAAAGAATCGAAATTAATAAAGAGATGGGAAGCAGAGGAAGAAATTAAACCAACCATACATGTCATATTCTTCAATTTTGTGTCTCCAATTATATATATAGTTGAAAGTGATACAACCTCAATCTTGTTATCCACAAAGTCTTCCAAATGATAGAATATATATGATAGAATAAAGCAATGTATAGTGTTGTAGGAAAAGGAGATGTACCATCATGTACATAGAATTGCGAACATGCAACTGCTTCTGCCTTTAAATTATTTGATAAGGAAGGATATGCATGTGAAGATTTTAACAACATATATATTGTTGATTAATATATGATAACATTGACAAGCTGAAGGTGACAAATAATATATTTTTTCAATTCTTAGTTACCAACTCATACAATTCATACTACAAATTACATGACATGTGTTTTTTTCTTGTATATAAATAAATGAGATTTAGAGTTATCCAAGTATAAACAAATAATATATTAATTGTCACTTTTAGGAAATACTAGCCTCTTGATTATATGCTTCCCATCCTCCTAGATGTGTGTGATCTAGGATCCATCTGTGGTAGCACCCTCAATACCCATTTTTGAAGACCAAACCAGTAGCCATCAATTCCTTACCCAGTTGTGACTGAGGCCAATAAAAAAGATCAACGTCTGAGAATTTGAGAACGAGTAGAGAGATGAAGAAAGATAATATTATTTTGGTGTCAACAGAATAGGTTGGTGACAGGAAAGAGAAAGAGAAGACAGTAGATTTTGACTCAATTTGTAGTGGTGCATGCGGACAGGGTTAATTAGTTTGGACTGATGCAAAGGACCCAAAACCGGCCCATTATCACTTAATTTATTTGGAAAGTCTCTCTGGGTCTGGCATTAGGTGAGAGTGTGAGACTAATTACTAAGTACAAATACTATAAAATGTTTATATTATTGTTAATTTGTTAGACGTACTGTAAAAATTCAGAATAATAATTTTTACATATATGTGTTAGCTCAAATTTATGATCTGACAACATTATTAGTTGTTTGGATTTATTATATTATTCAAAGTTCAAACTGATGCTGCCAAGCATGAAATTAATCCACAACTTGAGGCTCAAGTTTCAAGGGTGTTTGGTGCTTAATTTCTCTTATGATTAGTACATATATGATATATTATATATACAATATTATCTGAGTAGCAAGTAACAACTTGCATGCTATGACGGCTTTAGATGTCCAAGCAAGCAGGTTTCCACTGCTGTGAATTTGAGAGCTTCCATATCTATATCTTGTAGCGGTGGTTTGTGGGAGTTGTTGGAGTTTATATATATTATTAACCATTAATCAGGTGGAGAACATATATATTACTATTATATACAGACTATAGCGTAGGCCGGCCAAATCAGTTAATCACGCAATCAAACTGTGTGTAATTTAGCGTTTCGTATTTATTTGTATGTAATATGATAATTAACAAAATATTCAGTCTTAAATTCTTAATTAATTCAATATGGGATTCAGTTCAGCCACTCTGTGTTCCATAAAAGCTAATGATTGGCTACAGGGCTCCATCCATATGTCATTAATTTTATTTTATTTTTGGTCGAAATAGCAATGCATTAAAACAGTCCAAAAGGCAACTAAAATACAAAGCTAGAACCCAAAGGCTCACAACAAAAACAAAACTTAACAAAAGCCCACAAAAACAGGCTCAACAAAACCAAGGGAAGAGGCAGGAGGGAGAATTGCAGCCAGGAAGAGGCACCAGGGGCAGCGCCCCCTCCTTCTTGAGCGAAGGCTGAGCGAGTTGAGGTTAAAGAGAGAGAAGAGAGAGTTGGGCGGCTATAGTTCCATCTGTCAATTTCAGTACATAATAATTCAAGTCTTTACCAATTATATACCACCACGTATATACACTTAATCAGTTCGACTATTTTCTCAATGAACTAGTTGGATTCTAACTTCAACATCTTTAACTCTATTAACAATTTGGGGCTTTTACTATTAAAAAAGATTTAAATTTATTAATTAACTTTTCAAAAAAAATATGTAAAACCTATAGAATTAATATAACCATGATGATCGATGATATATATATATATATATAGAAATTTGTTATTATGCAGACATTAGTTATATGCAGACACATTTTTCACTATTTAATCGACGAATTTACTAGTTTTTATGTGTTCAATTTGTTTGAATGTCAAATATTGATTCGTATAAATTATTTTGATGGTTTAATTAATCTATTTGTATAATTGTATGTCAAAACCGCAGCCAATATCGTACACACACACACACATATATATATATATATTTATTATCCTAGCAGCTAGTAGGTGGGGATATGTCAGTGAGAAATTCTGTCCGCCCACCTAGAGCTTCTAAGCTCATTGTGATCATGAGTCACTCGCCTGTTGGAAATTCCTCTGATATCCAATAAATCAATAAGCACAAACCCACATGCATGCAAAGCTTTGTGGCAAGGGACATGATCTATGCTCCTTCTGCACCCATGGATTTTGTCCATTCTATAGCTACAGAGCTTTTGTCTGGTTTGAACACTAGCTGCCAGCCTTACCCTCCCTTGGGTTTTGCTGACAAAAACCTAGCTAACTAGCTAGCTAGCTGACTTTTTTTCATATATTTTGGGTGTATTAATTTCAAGGGTGGGGGACCCATAGGAGGGGAATGTTAGGATTAAGTCGAACCATCCATTTTTCTCCAATCAAGAATTTTTGTCAACCTTTTCTCTCTCTAGCTCCTCCCTAAAATTCTATGATGTGCAATAAAAATTATACAAAATATTCTTGGCTTCGTGAACAGCTTGGAAAGAGGTATATGTGAGGATCCCAAGAGAGTGTGCAAACAAACCCTAATGACAAAATATTCTTTAAGTGACATTGTCGTAGATTTTGGTGAATAATCCAAAGGGACAAATGTTTCTGTGTTTGTAAGATTGATATTAACGTCGTGGGCCCTTGCTAGAGTATAAGGTTAGGAAGGGACTAGTATAATCAATTATAAGGTTAGTGCAATCCACTTCAAATGCTACGGGTCCACAATGTATGACCAAGAATATTTAATGTACGAGCAGCATTCGATCTTTTTCTTTGATGTTCCTAGCTTTTTTCTTTTGTTTTCTTTTCCATAGTCATGTTTCTTGCTATTTGTGAGAATAATGTAAACCAATGTATAGTAGCTAGCTCAGTATATAATAATTAATATGATAGGCTTAATTTAATTATGAATAAAGCTAGTGTAATCTATCAAGCTATTTAATGGATGAGGTTTGAGCAATTTTTTATTTATCCGTTTGTTGATACCTTTTCAACCAAGTAAAATAACATATCATAAAAATGAAAATGACAAATCGTGAATGACGTTTGGGCCGTTGTTCACATGGGCTTGGGCCGATAACTAGGCCCAAGAGACATGCAGATGTATTTATATGCCCAAAAATAGGTCTAGGAGACAAGGCGGGGATCAAACGTTAACATGCATAGACTCGAGACCCAAAGGACCAAGGCCCAACTATGGGCTTGATGACCACTGGTCCAAGGGCGGGGAGGCTTGGTGATCAACAAGGAAGGCGAGGATGGGTTAGCATTGGTTTGGACATCGGTGGTAGCATGTGAAGGATCATGGGCTCGGTGCTCATGGGTTCAATCCGGGCGATAGCCTCAATACTATAGGGAAAAGAAGGATAATATATAAGATGGGCAAGGCTAAAGATAGCCTTGATGGCGGTAAAAGGTCGAAGCTTAAGGATCTGAGCTTGGGGATTTGACATAAGGGAACCTTAGAGGCCCCCAGGGTCGAAGGGGTGGGGGGGGTGTGGGGGAGAGGCCCTCTGGATGTGACTCGATATCAACCTAAGATTGCACTTGAGAGCAAGGCAAAGGGTCTTAGGAGGTGAGATCTGTGGGCAACTATGGTAGAATGAATGAGCTTCTTAGTTAGAAGGCTCGATTGCTGGAGTCAACCTAGTGGAAGACGTGTTCTATTTGGACATAGAGTCATGACTCATAAGGTAGGTCAAAAGGCGGTGACTTGCATGGCAAGCTGTCCAAAACTCTAGTTCGACAAGGATAAGGAAACCCTTAAGACAATCACCATAAATAAGAGATGTTAGCCTTCATGTGAGTTAGACAACTAAAAGCTCTTAATAGTACTACTCAGAAATAAGGTGTGATTATTGATTTAAGCGTCAAAAAGTCTTTGACCAGTACTACACTAGTGTTCTCTTACGCTTAGTGTTCGTTGTTTTGGGGTGTAGGATAGAGGAAGAGTGACGTGTTGGCTTACGTGAATCTTTACGTGGAGGCTAGAGGTTAGGATTGATTGCGTGACAAATTTTGTACATCAACTATATTGGAAGAGGATGAGCTAGCTTTGAACTTCCCTGTTTTTTCTTTTCTTTTTTCCACAAAGCTAGCTAGCTTCGAACTTGAAATATTGGATGTAAAGCAAACACTCATAATTACTAGACCAATTATAAGTCCTTAAGAATAAGGTTTCACCAAATTAACTAGATATGTACTAATTAAATCCAACAAATTAAAACACCATACAAGTCAATTTTGAACAATATATTGGTACATGCAAGCTGCTTGAATGCTTTTGTGAGAGAGAGAGAGAGAGAGAGAATAATGGAGTCACTTTAATCGAAAAAGGACGAAAGGTGAGGAGCCCTAGAAAAAGCAGCATTGCCGCATAAGGAGAGGACATTAGTCGGGGTCTATTTAGAATGTGGAATTCTATCACATCCCATTTTCCCATCCCTTGCATATATTTTTCTCACTTCTCATGACATCTCCACCCACAACATTGCTTCAATTGTACTCTCATTATCTCATAATTCTGTGGATACATTATTCAATTCCTATTTTATTTTCTCTCTTTATAGTGAGATGATAATTCTACTCATCAAACTCTCGTTTTTCATTAAATAATATTCTACGTATTTCTCTAGCTTCATCTTATTAAAATATATCCTAAGTTTGAACAACGGTCATTCTAATTCATTTGATTGAAAGAAGTTCTATATGTTGGTGAACAACACTTGGAATTCATAACTTAAAATAAGAGTTCGATCTCTGTCTTTGAACCAAACCCATAAGGTGTGAACACTAATTCTTCATAAGTTGGGCTAATTCACCAAGTGTTGTTGTATCTCTAAACTTTACATTGAAAACTTAAGTATCCAAATCACCAAACCAAGAAGCCCCGTCAAGCAATTTAGAATTTAGATCATATTGTATTATATATACTTATGTGTATTTGATATTTTGATGTAATTAATAATATAATAAGATAGGGTTAGATTTTGATGGAGATTCGGCGCGAAAACGAATCTTGGGTTGCATAGAAGAGAAAGCAGCTGACAGGGACTGAGCAGTGAGAGATAGTAATAGAGTGCCCGAGGATCGAGGACGACTGCCCCACTCAGCCAAGCCAACATAGACGGCGACCTTGATTCTTTGCCCGGACTGCCCGGTCTGCCCGCGCTGCCACCATCCATGTGTATATCAATGTCATAGAGACATAGACTCTCATCTCATGTGTCGTTTTCTGCTGCCCTTGGCAGATAAAAAAGCATGACGGTCTGGTCGTCTGATCAAGTCTCGCGCTCCGGACGGCACGCGCGGTCAGGTACGTAGACTGTACTAACATCACCATCCATTCACCAATAATTTCCTCACTTTCTACTCCAATAATCTTTTTTTTTTTAATGAACCCAACCCACTATTACTGGCAAAACCAACATGGGTTTTCTTTTTTCATGGTTGCTTTTGCTTTCCTTTTTCCTTCACATTTCGTTTTCCATCTTCAACAACATCAAAGTGAATGTGTGTCTCTCGATCTCTGCAGTTTTGGGTTAACCCAATTGCATTCTTGGGTGTTGAATGTGCATGATCCAATTGTAGTGCTTTGGTCAAAGATGAAAGCTGACTCATTCTGGCTTTGATGTACCTCCTATAGTCCTATACTTGTTCTCATCGATCAGTTACCTCAACCACTTCTAAAGTGTTGCAATATTTTGCTTTACCATGCACAACCTTTACTAACTCTATATATATATCTTGAATTTCTTTGGCACAACAAACATTAATATGAATTAATGAACTTACAATTTACATCAAAATTAATATGCTAAATTAAAAATTAAATGAATTTGATGAGCACGTAGCAGCTATAGTGCTATTTACATGGTGCTCTTTATAAAATTCAACAATTTTTGATGATTAAATTCTCAAGTTTCCCATCAAATGGTTGATAAAAGTGATTGTGAATGACTTGACAGAATGTGAATTGAAGAACTTCTAAGAAGTTTCAAAGAAATGAAAGCTGTTATACAAATTGAAAGCATTAATCACTTTTTCTAGTTTAAAATGAACCTAGTATTGGGGTTTATTAATTAGTTCAATCTTTGTTGGCCCTACCCGCTAACTAATCCATTCAATTGCTTCATGGAGTCAAATTAATTAGACTTGATTTACTCATGTGGACCATTTTATGAATAATTAATTAACAGTGGAAATTGTCAAGAAATCAGTAACTACCCATAATTTGTCTCTATATTATCTTATAACTTAAGGGATAAGATTTACCCTTCATGATCAACAGTCTTCAAATCAAGATGGTGATTGACAAATGGTTCCGCAAATCTCAGACATGTAGACCCCCACCTCAGACCCAATCTATTTTAAGTTACTCTTTCAAATATTCCTTCCATATTTTCAATTCAATTCAGTTCATTTCCATTAACACACGGTACGTATAAAGAAATTTGCATTCAGACCACAAATTCATAGAAGGTAGCTTGTTCACACAATCATGTAATTTACTGTACAATTAATAGGTCCACAACTCCACATAAACCTAAACAGTGATTAATTAAATGAGCAGCAAGCTAGCTAACTGATAATTAAGGGTTACATCAACTTGATTAATGTGCAATTTGTCTTATTCATGCCCATGTAATTAGGTGACACAGTACGTAAGTGTCAATTGCACGCCTAATAAGCAACCTAGCACAGTAGCTTACACCATTATTTAATTCAGTATGTTATGAACATGACCAAGGTCCATGAGCTTTTGGGTCCTTGAATGGGAACCATTGATCTGAATGAGTAGGCTCGTCAAGACTGTACCAATCTCTGAAAATTCTATAAACACGTTTCAAGACTCATAGGTGAGCTAAGTGAGATCAGGTCATGCACATGTGTTTAATACCTTATTATGTTATATGGTTTTTTTTTTTTTTTGAGAGACATGTTAATTATATGGGGTTGTGTTAGGTAGAACAGGATACCATCACTAATGCATAGGGCTTATCACTTAAGCGCCTGCTTTGAATATATTATTAACCACTTCGATCTCTATCCAAGGCCACTAGAGTTAAAGTTTATGGGCATTCTGAATGAGTTTATCGTTCAGACCTTCTTCATTTATCACAGTTCATCCATTTTCCCTTCACGAATCTATTACATGTACATGGAGATTTAATTTTAGGTAATAATTTGTGTGTTTTTATGTAATTGACAGACCTTGATTGGTATATGAATCTTATAACACATCGTAATTATCAATACTTTAGAATTGTTTCACACATGTATGGTTGACTGATCTCACTAGAAGAAACTAATGTGCTGGATCATGGACATAATTGATCGATGGAACAAATTAATGATGAAATTTTCAAATCCAAATGAAATGTGCTCATCATGCAAGTACTTGACAGTAGCTAGCTAGACAACAAACCACACGTTTGAATTATTAGTTTAGGTTTAAATTAAAATGACCCAATTGGGTAAAAAGAGCACGATGGCTATGATCATATATATGATCTGGGCTGAGGCTGCGTGGTCTTTAATGGGTAGTGTATGTGTGGGTGTGGGGAAGGTAAAATTGAAGCCATAAGTTAAGTTTCAGGGCAGTGGCTTTATAGTTGGTGTAGGGACATTAATCAATATTGGCTTTACACGTAGTTCAATGTGATTAGCCCACTCCTCGAACACATCGTAATAATGATGGTTCTCCAACAGCATCTTCAGGAAGAAAACACAAAAGCCCTCGCAGTCCCCACACACACAACAAAGATTATTCTTTTAGCAAAACTTGATTGCTATTATCATTATATATATTCTTTCTTCAATTCTCTACTCCCCCACTTCCAGCAATATAAAATTTCCAGTACTTATTTTATAATGCCATTTGCCAAAGCAAATCGTTTCTTGATATAATACAATTCAAAAGCGCTTCTTGCACCAATTTGGGTTTAAAAAGAGGCTCATTTATTTAAAAAGCAAATTTGGGTTTTAGCTCATTTTATGTCTACAAACATGGTGCAAACTGAATCTTAATTAATTTGCAATTTAGCACTAGCCACTAGCTAATTAATTAAGTAGCTAACTAGCTAGCTAGTGTGATTAATTTTTGCTTGTGAGTTTGGCTAGCTAGACAATTAAAGAGTGTGCATGGAGAATACAAAAGAGAAAAGGTATATACGTAATTTTATTCATAAATTTTAATGTTCTTTCTAAGTACTGTGATTGGAATCATTAGGGAAATAATGCAGTACGTCTTGTCAAAATTATATATTTTTTCTTAAGAGAAAAGTTTGGAGATGGTATCAGAAGGGTATATACGGTAGAAATTGGAGAAAGACCATTTACTTCCCTCCAAAAACCACCCACAACTGAATTCCAAATCCACCAAATTATATTCATACCACTTTTTGTTATTTATTTTTAGATATAGTATAAAGTTGCCATATGCATTCTTTCTTCCACATGCATTAGACATTTAGACCTCTATATATATATATATATTAAAGCTTCTCCTCCACTACCAATCCCTCCATTCTTTTACACCCCTCAGAATATATTTGGCCAACAAAGGCCTAGCTAGCTACAACAACTTAAGTCCTTTAGTCTTAAATCACAAGGCAAGCCAATTTTATTTGAAATTATTCTACCTCCGAAATCCTCTCTCTTACACATATATATTAGCTTAGCTAGATCACACATACACTAAATACACAAAACAAAAACCACTTTCTTTAGCTGCTTTTCTCTAACTAGCTCCACTCACTCAAAAAGATTCATCTTTTATTTGCTTTTTCTCTTTGTTTTTTTTGGATTGTTGTAGATCTTTACAAAGAGAAGATCATCAAAAAATTAAGATGATCCAAGAACTGTTCGGAGGTACAGGCCTTAATAATATAGCAGCAGCAGCAGGAGGAGAGAAAAAAATCTCATCCATCCATGGAACTACTTCTTCTTCTCCTTCTCTTTCTCCTTCACCATCTCCTTCTTCTTCAACAACAAAAACTACTACTACAACCACCACCACCAACGCGGCAACAGCGACTAATTCGGAGAACTTGAGATGCCCGAGATGCGATTCTGCCAACACAAAGTTCTGCTACTACAACAACTACAACCTTACTCAGCCCCGCCACTTCTGCAAGACCTGCCGCCGGTATTGGACCAAGGGCGGGGCCCTACGGAACGTCCCAATCGGCGGCGGGTGCCGGAAAAACAAGAGCGTCACCGTGTCAACATCTGTAGCCGGCAAGGTGGCGGTGGCGGGGAAGTTGAAAACGGTGGCGTCGGAGATTGGAAGGTTAGGGTTTGGTGGTGGCGGTGGCGGCGGGTTCGATCACGAGGTCCAAGGGAGCCCAATATTGTGGGGTTCGCCTCAGAATTCCCATTTGCTAGCCTTACTTAGAGCCAGCACTCAAAACCCTAACCCTAACCCTAATATTAATCCACTATGTAATTCCTCTGTGAAAGAAGAGGGGGGTATGAATATTGGGTCCCACATGTTGACCGAGTCAACAGCAGCAGGAGCAGCTGCAAATGGTGGAATGACAAATCGGACCCTGGGTTTGGATATTCCACTGAGCCTGCAGCAGGCAAATCCTTCGCTTGGTCTGTGCAGTTCTTTCTGGAGAAACAACAGCAACAACCAAAACATTCAAAACCAGCCTCCACACCATCAACAACAACAAAATGGTAATTTCATGGGTGGTCATGAGGTTCAAAGCAGTGGAATTCAAGAGCTATTTCAGAGGCTAAGATCATCATCATCAGCTTCTACTTATTATTCTGATGTTCATCATTCAGCAGGAGTTCTTGCATCATCATCTTCTACGTCGTCAATTTTGGAGTCGGTTCCGCAGGTTGTCGGTGGTCATGAAATGGGTTACTGGAATAATCCGGCGGCATTTACGTGGTCTGATCTTTCAACAACCAATGGTGCTTACCCTTAATTAAGATTATCCTCGTAATTAATTAAGCCTTTTTTTCCTTTGAGTAGCTAGCTAGCTAGCTAGGTTTTTTTTTGCTTTCCTTATTTAATTTGTTTTTACAGTTACGTTTGTGTGGGGTGTGATATTACTTATGGCTTTATAGCATCAGTAGCTAGGTCTCATTCTCTCTCTTTAATTTCTTCTATCTGTATGTGTGTTTTAAGGTGTAAAGGAAATGAGAGTGTACTAATTAAGGACCAGGAAATTAATTAAAACTTTTGTTCTTAAATTTGTTTATCTATATTTCTTGATGTTATCCCATTATTTGGCATAAAATAGAATGGGTTCTGCTCAGATGCCTGAAAAAAGGTGTTGGATTCAACCTTTTGAGGAGGGTAATTGAGCAGTTTAAGAATAATATATCTTAGTCAAGGGAATTAAATGTAACTTTTATTTTGGTTCCTTTACTAAATTAAGAATGTCTTGGTTGACTAAATTAAAAACTATTAAGGTGGGAAGGCATGGGGTGGTGGTGGAGGGCACATGAAGCTTGAGTTTTGTACTTGGTTAAGTGATGAATGAAGAAGTAATATTAAAGCAGAAGCAGCAGCAGCAGCAGCCTTTGGAAAGATGAGTTTTGCCAATCTAGCTTATACATCAATTTGATTCTTAGACAGTACTATTCCGTCAGAGCTGGATTCCCTTCTAGCTTGCCACCTGCAACAAAGCAGCCTTAAATAAAAACTGGCCACTGTGTGTCTGCAGCTCAGCTCTGCCTTATAGATTTATGCCCCTTTGGGTGCCCAACCCAAACACTAAGCAGTCTAAGCCCACCCACCACCATGATATCTCTCTCTCTCTCTAACATATCAGATATGTTGCCTTCTTTTGCATATTGAGCATGCATCCTTTCGAGGCTTAAAGGCTGTCTATATCAGATTCGAATTCAGTTCTGATGTTTACAATAATTTGACTGTTTTGTCAGTGAAGTACGTATAGGCTATATATAAATGCTTTAATCCAGCAGGCAATTGTGATAGGGAAGTAAAAATTTTATGTAATATCGGATCGATGAATATATTTACGGCCTAATTGAAAATTGAAAACGAGGCGCATAAGGCAAAAGTTAGAAAGATCTTCTTCTAAATTGAGATTTGAGGCTTTTCAGGTGATAAGGGGAGTAAATTTTTTATGTCAGGGGTGTATTTATGTAAGGGTGGCCTAATTGAAATGAAGCCTAAGGCAAAAACTAGAAAGAATTTATTCTAAATATATTGAGGCTTTCTTTTTGTATAAGGTCGATCATTACTTTTTCTTTTTCACTTCGGCTTTTATGAAAGTGTTAGTTAAAATAAAATATTTATTCTAAAATGAGGCATTTTGTTTTGTTTTGGGCCATTTTTTTCTTTTTTATTAGGCTTCTAAAAATGTTTGTATAATGGAAACTCTAAAATGAGGCATTTGCTTGCCTTGGGTTTGGGCCAGTCTTATATATATTCATTATATTTATCTCTATTATCACGTAATACACTTGCCATAAGTAATTTTTTTCTCATAATGAATAGTACTAAAAGCACCAACTCTTACATCACCTTTAATTTTGAAGTATAAAAATTAATGGACAATGAAAAGTATATATATATAATCCTACAATTGAAAGATGGAGATCATTTTTCGAATATGCATGAATTGAATAAGTTGAAGCAAAGAGTACAAATTAACCTTGAGAATTTTAAGTTTTGGAAAGAAAAAAAGCACAACTAAAAGTTTTTTTTTGGGTACACTAAAAGAAATTTTCTTGGTAGAGCCTTGGATTGCTCTCTTCAATCTGGCGTTACATGCACATATAGTTTACTGTGATGAGTTCCAACTCATGGTGGAGCAGCACATCATTCCAATCTATGGTGATGACATTGGCAATTGGAGCATAAAATTTAAAACTAATTTGCAGTAGAAAGAGAGGTTCAAGACCTTTACATGGAACATTTAAACAAGCCTATAATTTTTCAATGTGGAACAACACGTTTCACGTTCTTGCATGACTTGAGGGTATATTGGAGTAAGTAGTGTTAAAATTAATAATGCATTTTCAGTAGATAAGTTTTCTACATGCAGCAGCTAGCATGACTTTCAAGGGTATTAGGTTGTGTCTCTTAGTTTTTAGTTATATCTCTTAAGTTTATATAATAGTTGTGTCCTCATATGAAAATGTGTATTTGTTACAATAAATAAGCCATCAATATGGGATATTCATTCAATGAGAAACAACTTTAGAATTCACAATCTCTCTGTCTTGTATCTTCCTAACTCAAATTAATTTTGCAATTCTCTGTTTTGTGATCCTTCAGCTCCAATATAGTGCCTGCTTAATTTTGGTAGCTGAGGCCTAGACTTTGGGATATATAACGATAAACAATCTTGAACAATCTTGAACATATTTCCGAGCAACCAAACATGCAGGACATCATATATATATATATATATTTTTTTTTTCTGAGTAGAAATTTCTATAATGCTCTGTTTATTCAGTGCAGCATGTGGTTAACTGTAAATGAGTTTTTGGGTCATATTCATATAGACATGTTAGAACTGGAACTCACTTTCCAATGACTAATTGAAGCCAATCTTGAAGCCTCATTTTTTGACTTATTGTATAAGCAGCATAAAAGAGACTATAAATGAACATGTAAATAAATCTTCAATGGAATATTAATTGTGCAGGTTAGCAAGAAATCTAACACAATGTTACAGCACATCTTATTTCCCTCACCCCTAAGCCTGCACTATCCCCCATTCTTTTTTGGCAGTCACACCCTCGTAACTGAAACTTAATTAACAACCACTAAAGAAAAAAAAAAATATAATGAAGGAACATAGAAAGTTACACCAAATTTTTAAGACTAAATAATAACTTTTTCTATCTGTGCTTCTTGGCCTTGCCACAAAGTAATGCATTTTGAGGCATGTCATTCTCAGTAAACAGGCTTTTTTCATTGTTCCAAACTCTGACATACAATTGCTGCCCCAGATACCTCCTTGACCAGATTGTAGACCTCAAGTTCCACATACCCTTGTTGTCCAAAGACACCAATACAGCACTCCAACCATATGGATATACCTGTCCAATTTCACATACCAAGTAACATTTCAATAACAGAAACAATTACTTGAACAATAAGATTCAGAAACTCTGCATTCAAGTTGCTTTCAATTTACCTGAACTGTGTGTCTTGGTACAGCATCTTCCAAATTGTAGCGCCTCCTCATATCTGGGACCCACTTACCAGATCCATATCTGCATATTGAAGACCGAAAGTATAGGCAAATATTAAAATTGAGTAATATTTTTAAGCAGTAATTTGTTGTGCATATATGCATATGATAATTTGTACATAGAGGCCTACCCAACAATGTAGAAGCTATTTCCATCAAGATGCCAAGATTGAACTGAGGACTCGGTGTTCTGGAAGATGATTTCAACAAAGTCATGAAGGGTGGTTCCGATCACAGAAGCGCCACGTACTGCAGGGCCTGGAGTGGCTTTGTCCTTGATTGTTTTTAAGTTAAACACACCAGAGATGTTCAGATAGTCAGCCAGCTTCAATGGGGTCTCGGGATCAAAGTATGAGACACCATTTACAGCATACCGAAGCTTGCCACCAATCTTGGCAGCAGTATTTGCCAGAAGAAGCGTCCTCACAACTTTAATGGTACCATAGTGGAATGACCCCTGAGGGTTAGGCCTGGCTGCATTTGCTGTCAAATTCAATCTACCCCACAAAAAAATGAAAGGAAATTAATTAATTAATTATATGATTAGCAAAGTGGACATATCAGGCTCAACATGACAATGTGATCACTACCTGATGGTCCTGGCTTGCTTCATAGACCAGTGAAGGTGATAGGTTGGACCAATTGGCAATGGCCCTGAAGCAGAGGTGCTAGAACCGGCATAACGAAGAATTCCGGTAGTTCTGAGAATAGGCTTTGTAAATCGGGTGGAGGCAACAATGAAATAATCCTTGACTGAACCGTGAAAGTTAACCAAAACAGCTACAGATTGGCCAACATGAATGTCAATCGATTCATAAACCTCTTGCAAGGTATGAGCTCCTTCAACCTCAACAAGTGTCATTGTGTGGCCTTGAATCCTGAAGTTAATTGAAGTTGATATTCCCACATTTGAAATCCTGAACTTGTAGAGCTTTCCTGAAAGAACCCCAACTAAACTTTGAGTACAAAATCTTCAAAAAAGAGAGAAAAAAGAAGATCATTATAGCATTCATACAAACACTTTCGAAGAGGTATCAGAATGGTTACCTTTTTCACCAGTGAAGGTAGCACCTTTATGAAGCCCATTGATAAGAATACCATCAGGAAGAGGAAGAGGAATGCCATTGTCCAATTTTTGCTGTAATACCTGAAAATATAAAGTGCATATATCAGAACATGCTTCTTGATATAACAGTCTCGCCACAACGACACATATTGACAGTTTAATAACATAGCATGTCATACGCTTTACAAAATTAAAGTTAGAGAAATGAGAGGATATATGATATTGAATCAGTTGCAGACCTGGTGGCTGCTCTTGTACCAATCACCAACAAGGAGGGTGAATTCTTCGACGGGAATAGGGTATGGGACTGCAATGACAGACCTCTGTGCAATATTGAAACCCCCAAAACCCCCAGCAGCTCTATGCATTTTGGTGGAAGGGAAGTAGTTGAAGGTTCCAACCTGATCTTTGCATTGAAACTTGTAAGTCCAGTTTGTGTGTGGAGGAATTGGGCAATTGGTTCCAAGCACACCATCTTGCCATGTGGTCTTTCTCTGTTTGATCCCATTCCTAATTAATCATTTTGAACAATAAGTTCAGAAAACCAGTTAGGCCTATGAGGAATTATATCTATATAACAACTGGTAACAAATTAAAGTACTAACCATGTGATGAGGAAAGGTTCATCCAACTTATTAATGACATCAATGATTATGTTGTCATTAGTGACGGCCTCGATTGTTGGTCCAGGAAATTGACCGTTAATAAGGATACCCTGCAAAATTGATTGATTAACCAGCAGTTGTAGATTAAGCACAAGTAATACAAAATACAGAATTGAATTATAGCAATACATTAATCAATCATGCTAAACGAATCACATTAATTTTTAGACCACATTATATAGCAGGAGAGTGAGAAAGCTAGGAAATGAACCTGTTGAGGAGTACCCAAGGGAGAAATGGTTCCATATGTAACTGTCCATGTATAATATCTATATGGGTCTTCTGCATTGATGATACAGAAAGAAGTGAAGCAAACCAAAGTTCCGAGAAAAAAAGGCAGGAACATGGTTGGCCTCATAATGCTCCTCGTTCAAATTTAAGAGGAAGATTGAAGTACTAGAATTGGGTGTACGGTTGAGTTGAACATCATGGAGGCCTTATATAAATGCATGGAAGCTGCAGCCATGGAAGCAGAGAAATGAAGAGACAGGCAATGACAGAGTGGTGGGATGTGGATCCATACGAGGACCGAGGCAAAATCGGAAGTTCATTTGCGGCGCACTTCATGGTTTCCAGTCAAGTCAGCTAGCTAGTTGCATATTCTACTCATTCACAACTCATATGAACTAATTAGCTAAAAAATTAATAATAATTATAATATATATACGTGTGTATGTTGCTATAATTTGACTAGCCAGTAGAGCTTTGCAAAACCGACCAATGAATTGAATTAACGATAGTGAAAATGTATTGTGTACGTGAGTGAGTGAATGGATTCGTCGGTGGCGGGAAGGAAATTAAGATGTAAGCAAGCACTAGCGGGAGCATCGCAGCCCAGAACGGATCCTTATTAATTGCTATACGGATTTAATTATTAATTAATTAATTTAATTTTACACGGAGAGAGGGATGAGAATTACTGCAACATTACCATAATCTACATCATATATGTTTGTTGACTCGATGAATCTTTTTTTCGCCACCGAGGAGGACTCACATGATCACGATGATGGGAACAAGACAGAAAACGAAGACAATGGAACAATTAATTAATTTCATCATCATCAGCTAATCTCATCTCTCAGCTCGAACTTTGATTAAGAGGCCTCTTAATTTCCCGCGCTGTTGGTCGTTGACAGTTAACTATATTAACTTACGCACCCTAAATTGAGTTTCTTGATCAACGAAGTCTTATCACTCATATATGTAGAGGAATAAGTGCTCCCATAATAAGACAACTCTATCATGCATGTAAACCACGTACATTAGTAAACCAGTGACAAGTTATGTATGTACCAAATACCTATTAATTATAATAATTCAATTTTTTTATTCCAAGAAAGTGTAGTATAGTAGCTCCTCAATTAGCTCGGTTTGCATTAATTTGTGAGCAACCGATTGTGTGGAGGGCCATTATGGCTTACTTCCTACCGCCATGATGTTTTTCTCATGGCATAAGTCTATATATTCAATAAATTTAGGCTCAATGCATTTGATACCAAAAAAAAAAAAAAAAAATTTCTATTAATCATACTGATTAATGTAATGTTTAACTCTTATAGTCTAGTGATTAGCATTAGCATGTAACTCCCTTCGAATATAAAATATATATTAATTAATGTGGTCTAAAAAATGTCATTAATTATTCTAGCATCACATACAGTTTTTGTCATTGGGGTATTGAATGGTATTGAATTCATGATCTATACCACTCCTTCCTTACCGTCTAGGCTCGCTTGAGGGTACAAACACCACCTTCAAGACCTATCTAATTTGTTTGATTATAATAGAATATGCATGGATATGCTACTTACTGACCGAAAGAAATTGTACTAAACTAGCGACCAAATATCGAGTACAGGGCCGGATATTCTCTTCTTGCCTATAAATTTAAATAAATTAGCTTAATCCAACACACATTGCCCTTGATAATTTGAAAAAGTTAGAAGTTAACCTTTAGAATATTAATGATTTTGTTTTAGTTACAATATAGAAGGATATATCTTACAGATTAACTAGAATGCTACCCTAATCTAGCTGCTAGTTGACTATATATATATATATTAAGATCTAGCTATTTTGGACACTAATTAAACTGTTAATTCGAATGTGATGCAAATCTAGAGTCTTAACATTATAATTAAGAAGACATTTTCGTGTAAGTAGGAACACCCTCTATAGACTATAGTCCAATTAGTATCTTAAAGTCAAAAGAAACCTTATTTGATGGGCAAGTCAACTTTTAGAGTACAATTGGCCTTGGATCCCAAGGACAGATCTCATAGGGAAAACAACATCATCTTTTTAATTCTAATTTCCTTAAAATTTATTTATTGGGGCATATAGGGAACACAGGAGATAAATTACACATGGCACGTGCAATTCAATTCCAACACACATGACATTCAATTCTCATCATGTGCCTATGATGGGGATTTCAATTTTTGTCAATGTTTCTTAACCCTCTTCAACATTCATACCTCTTCTGGTAAGACAGATGAGGCTTGCAATTAGCACCCAGAAATAACTCCTGCTCCTCCTCTGTCTCAGAAGCTAGGTACTTGGTGCCAAAGATTCACAACCTACAAGGTTAGTAATTGTATTTTCATCTCTTGCCATAAACTCTCTATTTTGATACAAGGCATCTCAAATTTCATTGTTTGTTTAGCGGAAGCTTTCAAATATTTCTTATCGTCTCAACTTAATCTTTTTCAGGCATTTTATTAAGTATCTTGTCTCTATTATTAATAACAAAATTTCAAGGAAATAATTAGGTTGATGGGCCGATTTAATGGATAAAGAAAATGGTGAGTGCAAGAGACTGCCTTAGACCTGGCCACCACCTCACTTTATATGATTGTTGCCACTAATTTTCAAAAACAAAATCAGTTTAATCCCACCATGAAGGTTTTTCTTATTTCTTTCTTATATGAATAAATTTGTTTTCTTGAAAATGTAATAGTGAATTACTTATGAATGATATATACCCAATCAATTTGGGCTACGCTATTTTTTGTTAGGATGAACAGACAGTTTAGCCATATATAGCTACAGTTTGGCCAATTAACTAGTTCATGTGCAGCCAAGATGGAAGCCCAACTTTATTTCTACCCATCAAAAGTTCGAACTACCATACCCTTGGATGATCCGCTAGGCTGACCCGACTGGGTCTACCCATCAAAATTTGAACTTAAATATACTCTTCTCCATGCTCTCCGATTGAGGTAAAGGCTAAAGCTCATGAATGAAACAATACTCATATCCAATAATCAATTATATATAATACTCGATGTATCACACACATGTGGTACTTGTCTCATCGAGTATTAATTATTAGAGCGTGGTAAGAGAGAGAATGTAGAGTATGTGCTTTGAGCCTATGAGAAAATGAAAGTTGGCAGGGAAAGGGTAATGTGTAGTACTGATATATTTAACATTTAGTGGATAAGAGATCGACAAAAACAAATCTCTTAATGATATGGATTTGATAGAGAAATTATATAAATACTGAAATCCAATCAGACGACAAATACCAAATATAATGTATGGCAGATGTCTGAATTTTTTTCTTTTCCTAGTATAAGACTACTCCAATCTATGAGTTCAAATTAAGAACCAGTGACTTTTGCATGTTGAATCAGGACTTTCATAGTGATCACATAATTATACAACACAAAGAAAAATTCATGTAGAATAAGAAAACAAACTTTAAATATGAATCTTCTTTTTCCTTTTTCTTTTCTCCTTGACTTTTGCTCAAATCTTCCCTCAGTTTAGTCAAACCCTCATGACTCAAGAAACAGACTCTAAATAACTGATGGTCATCCTAAGTGTGTCCTCCTACAGCTTTGCCGCACAGCAGAACATTTGAAGGAATGTCATATTCATTAGAATAGCTGTGGACTGGATCCCAAACCCTGAGATAGAACTGTTGACCAAGATACTGCCTTTCCCAAATAGCAGACCTCAAGTTCCACATGCCTTGGTTGTCTAGTGACACCAATATAGTGGTCCAAGAGTTTGGATACACCTTTAAGAAAAAAAACAATACATATTAGTTAAAACAAAAGTAAAGGCAATATGAAATGTCTACAAGTAACTAAGTCAAGCATATACCATCATTCACAGCCTTTGTTTACCTGAGCAGTATGTCTAGTAAGAGCATCTACTAGATTGTAGCTTTTTCTCTTGGCTGGTGTCCACTGTCCGTAACCATAACTACATTCGTTCAAACAATAAAGATTATAAGCCTACCCTCCTCACAAAAAAATAAGCACAAGAAAGCACATTTGACTTACCCAACAACCCAGAAATCATAACCATCTAGATGCGAAGACTGGATAGCATTCTCGTTGTTTTGGAAAACAATTTCAAGGAAGTCATGGTGGGAGACTTGCACAACGGAGGTAGCTATGAATGCAGAACCACTAGAGGGAATGGTTTGGATGGAATCTATGCTGTAGACTCCAGGGATGTTAAAATGATCAGCAAGCTTTAGAGGGGTATCAGGGTTAACATAAGAGACCCTGTTAAATGCATAACGCTGCTTCTCATTTATTAAAGGTGCCGAATTGGCCAATACAATTGTCTTTGTTGGTGTTATCTTTCCATAATGGTATGAGCCCTGAGGGTTGGGCCTGGCTGCACTTGCTGTCAAATTCCATCTGCAAGAAGAACCAAGTTCAAAAGGATTGATCTAAATCATTATAATCTAAAGTCCAGCAAATCTAAGGCTACTTTTGTTTGAAAGTTCTTAAAATATACCTGAAAGTTCTGGCTTGCTTCATAGACCAATGTATTTGGTAAGTAGGACCCGCAGGCACAGGTCCAGAAACCGAAACCGGGGTGTGAGAGTTCGTGTAGTGAAGCACTGCAGTTGCGTTAAGAACACGCCTAGTAAATCGTGTGGATGCAACAATGTAGTAATCCTTCGGAGGCTGATTTAAGGTTACAAGGACAGCCACTGATTGGCCAACATGTACATCAAGCGAGTCATATATGTTTTGAACTGTGTGAGATCCTTCAACTTCAACTAACTTCAAAGCATGGCCCTGAATCCTGAAGTTTAAAGAGGTTGACAATCCCACATTTGAGAACCTGAACATATATGTTTTCCCTGAAATTATAACAAGAAAAGCGTGGTTGAAATTTTTTCATTTGGGAAGTAAGGATGGTCCAATCCAAGTGTACAAGATATCCTTTAAGGAAGCAAGATTGAGAATAACCTTGATCACCACTAAAGGTGGTACTAGCCTGGCCATTTATAAGAACACCATCGGGAAAAGGAAGAGATTTTCCTGAGTCCAGAGATTGCTGTAATGCCTGGAAACATCAAAACCAAATTATAACCAGAATAGACATGAAAAAATGTTTATCGAACACCTGCAAAGCAGTAAGGGTTGACAGTACCAGTAGAAACTACTTTCAGCAATATCATCTGAGTAATAAATTTCAACAATTTAACAAGTAGAATGACACTAATTACGGTCATATGTTTCTTACCTTATGGCTGGTCTTGAACCAGTCACCAACAAGTAAAGTGAAATCTCCATCAGGGTTTGGAAAAGGGATTGGGATCCGAGGTCTCTCATAGATATTGATCCCTCCAAACGCTCCAGCAGCTCTGTGCAATTCAGTTGATGAAAAATATGTGAAGGAACCTATCTGATCCTTGGTCTGAAACTTGTAGGTGTAGTTTGAGTTTGGAGGGATGGGGCAATTGGTTCCCAATACCCCATCTTGCCATGAATTCTTCCTCTGCTTAATCCCATTCCTGGATGTGGCCAAGAAGACTTCTTATTATGTATATATCATTAGACTGAATGCCACAAACAAAGATTCGGACATTGAAAATGCAAGGAACAGAAATGAAGATGTGAGATACTATATAACAATATGATTCTTTACTCCATTTCTACAAAATTAAACCATTGCAGAAGCCACAAGTGAGCAAGCAAATCCATGCTCCAACTATGTAAAATCCTAAATGAAGAGGTACTAAATGTTCTGTTTGGTGGCACAGTAAATGTAGGGGAATGCATATGAATCAATAGAATATATTTCTCATTAGTTAAAATCTAGGAACAAATTCCTCTCACAAGTGAGCGTAATGCATTGTCCTAAAATTTCTTAGCAGATTGACATATATTAACGAGAAATATGCCCTTAAAGGCCACCAGCAAGGAATTCTTCAGTGCTTCATGCTTGTAAATAAAATTATTTATATAAAAAACAAAATGACTAAAGGCATTTGAGCTATAAATTATAATAGACTGGGAATGAGAACCCTGAGCCAAGAATGAGATTAACATCAAAGAAAAACAAAAATATAAAGGAATATGAAGTGGAAAGAAAGGTGAACTCACCATGTTAAGAGAAAAGGTTGGTCCAGCTTGTTAATGAGGTTGAGGATAATGTTATCATTGGTCACCACATCAAGTCTAGGGCCAGGAAATTGACCATTGATAAGGATAACCTTCAAACACCAAAACACCAATCTTTAGAAATTCAGGAGCCCCCAAAAAAAAAGAACTTGAGAGTACAAAAATGGCAAAGACCAACCTGTTGGGGAACACCCAGAGGAGAAAGAGTCCCATAAGTCACAGTCCAAGTGTAATACCTATATGGGTCTTCTGCTTTCACCACAGAAACACTGAGAACAGCCAGAACCCCACAAACCAAGTGGAGCAACAACACTTCCTTCTCCATTGTCCCTGCAAAATGCCACCTGCTAAAAAAAACCCCACAGATTTGGGTTTCTTTTTCTTTTTTTTCTTTGGGTCACATTGGAGGAGTGGCAGTTAGTGAGTCTTTTATAGCAGCAGCGCGGGAAAAAGTGCTCCACCAAATGTACCCATTGCTCTATTCTTTATTTATGAGAAATAGTGCTTTTAAAAAATAAAGCCTGTTTTCATGGCATCAAAGCCATCGCTGTTTCTCTAGTATTGGGCGCTATTACGCGTTTCCGCGTGATGAATGATGATAATAATTATAATTTGCTTAGAATGAAAGCATTTATAATTATACAATCATTATTCCTGAGTTAAAGTGAAAATTAATGTCCTTTAATTGCGCCTTTGATGCTGAAATTTAATTACTTTTTCCTTTGTCTTTGTTTCTTTTTATTTTGTTGACTCTTAAATATGACCTCGTTATAGGTGGGTCTATTTATGGCTACAGTTATATTAAATTAATGAATATAAAGTTTATGCATGGCTACATTTAATGAGAAAAACAAAATACTTGTTCACACGAATTGAATGTAACCTACTTCTCAATTGAGGAAAACCCTTTTAACTTGGCAATATCTCATTTAGGTAAATTCGCCTATTTTACGTCTGTAAATGTTTAAATCTAATTACAACATCTGAGTTTACAACAATATAGAATCGTCACCTTTGAAAGTTACTCTAGTCGCCACCCCTAAACGCTCTCTTCTCTCTTAGCCAAGTATTTCCAAGGGTGGGGGTGGTGGCTCCTGTGTTCCTCACAGGCCCACTACTCTTACCCCCCACTTCTAGCTCCCTTCTCTTTTTTTTCTTTGCTTAATTAAGGGATACTCTCTTCCCTCTTTGTGATAGTTTTTTCATCTCAATAAAGGAGAGTTGTTATGATCGCTCTAGTTTGGTCTATTTGTAGCGTTGTGGGCAATCTACAGGTTGCGCGGCATTGGATCCTGCTTTAGCAACGCTTAGTTGCTCTTTGGAGCTCTTTCTTTCAATTTAGCTCTGGTTCTTGTCACAAGGTGTATGGAAGTCACTATGCTCGCTGGTACAAATCCTGCCGATTACTACTGGCCAATCCGCCACTTTTGTCTACTTTCAGACTCGATTTAGAGATGTTGGTTGGATTGTGGACCCAAATGCGACTAGTTTGCTAATTTTTACAATGCTTCGTTGACTCTATTCGTTTAGTAGTTGTCATATTTGCTCGATGTTGAAGTTACAAGATCGGGCTCTTATTCCGTTGTAAACGTACTTTTAGCTTTTTGGCCCTATATATTGTTGTAGAACTTCTTGTCATAACTTTGTATATTTTTGCTATGTTTTTTAGCTGTTTTAATGCAATATTATTGCTTTCTCAAAAAAGTTTACAAAAATGTAATATGTTCACCATTTTGTACCACCGACTAATAACCAATAATTTTTGTTCTCAGGTTTTTGTAGTTTTGTTAAAAAGGAATGAAACTATTTATTGGTGTCACATGTAGATGATCTGATACGAAACTGTTTTTGTCTGACTGGCTTCATATTGTTTCTGCCCTTTTCTTTTTCCATAATTCTGCAACTTTGGAAATAGCTAACTGTAGCCTGCTGTAACGCAGAAACATATATATAAATGAATTTCAAAACCAAAAAAGCCTTTTTATGCTATCCACGAGCCTTCTATCTGCTTCACCACCAACCAACCCCAACTTATTCTATCCTCTTGATTTGTTTTACTTTTTTGTTGATAAGGCGGCAGCAGTTGAATGATGATATGCAGGCACTGCTCACCGGGGTTGGCTGTTTTGATACTAATTGTCTATCGGAGTTGACAGAGTAACAACATTTTTTAAAAAAACTATAAAATACTGATATGTATAAATATTAGATTATTTCATGAATAAATTTGGTGAGTAATAAGCGGATAAAGTATGAGCAATTTGTCTCTATAGAAGACAAAAGTAGACAGACAATATTTAGCTAAGGCATGCAATAAGCAGCTAGATACTGGCGCCATTCAAAGTTTTCATGGGACTCGTCTGTCTTTTTCCTTTGAGTACCACCTTTGCTTTTTTCAAACCAATTATATATATATATGGCGCGCATGTGCATGACATACAATTTTAAGCTGAGTCCAGCTCATAATTGGGTTAAGGTACAACTTTCTTCACCCAAAATGTTGAATCGAAAGGCCATAGGCCAATCATATACAAGCTAGAAGCACCCAAATTTAGCTTAGTTTATGAGTCAGGGCGTGACCTACCCAAGTTCCAGCCCATGGACAATGCAGCGTATGATACAAGTTATGGTCATGTGCTGCACAGGATTCATACCCCACTTGCTCTCTTGCATATCCCAAAAAGCTTTTAAGACTTTGGGTAAGTCAGCCCACCCCCTGTAGGAAAGCAACTAGTTAATTGGGAGCAGACGTGAGTGGGTACAGCACTGGAGGACTTTCAGGGATGCTGGTTTTGGCCCCATATTTTTAATAAAAGTAATTAAGCCTAAATCTTTGTATGCGTCTTGGATATTTATTTTGTTAACGAATCTTGAATGTAAGTGACTGTTAGTTTCTTTATTGAGATATATATTATTGTCTAAAAAATAAGTCATTTTTAGCACCAGGGTTGTAATTTACTCTCTTATTATCTCCTTTGGTCTTAGTCGGCATTAGTCTAAAATCAACAGTTGACTCTCTCTCATCTCTCTCTCTCTCTTGTCAATCAGCAACTCTCTTGTCAATCAGCAATTTAACTCCAAAATTTCATTTTCTTATATATATAGTTTACAATATCGACACTTTTTTATTAAACTAACAAAATAAACAGTATAAATATACATTTTTAAATATGAATAACATTTGGCTCCTTAATTATCCTTACTCAAGTCACAATTTGAAGCAATTTAACCATGTTACAATAGAATATATAGCAATGTTATTTTTTAACCTGTCACATATATATTCTTCTTCTTATCCTGTCACATATTCTTTCTTTTTTTCCTGGTTATCTATCCATCCCTTAAATATGATTTATTAAAGTGAAAGAGTTAAAAATAGTGAGGGCACGCTAATCATGGATTTTTGACCCCTGTACACGCAATCGGTAGGTATCACACTCTTTAGCTAAGTAAATATTAAAAAGACAAAGAACATTAGAAAATGATGGGAGAATCATCATAAAGCTTAGTGTCACGGGCGGACTTTTTTACAGCACTAAGACAGAACATCTGGCACTTGCTAATTAACCTTCTTCCTGGATAGTAAGTTAGCCGGGTAAGTATATTATAGACAACAATCCACACAATAAAATTACCAGATTTGAGTATACACAAAGCAAGTAATAAATAACAATCACATAAAATAATAATAAATAGAAAGACTCATAGTACAACGTATGATTGAATGAATATGTTTTTTTAACGGGACTCTTGTGCATGTTTTTACGTACCCATGTTAGTATAGCCCAACATTTTATCAACTAGTCACTCTTATAAAGTAACAATATCAAAATGAATGATGAATCATAATTTCTCTAAAATATAAAATAGCTAATTTGCTAATTACTAATACAATAATACTATTCTTGTACACAAGTAATTTAATAATTACTAAAATACTCTTGCGCATAAGCAATTTGCTAATTACTAAAATACCTTTGTGCACAAAGCAAGCTGCCAAAAGCTTGACCAATGACTTTGGAACAAGCTTGGTTGTGGCATATAAAAGCAGCCCATAACACTCAGGCTTACAATTAATGATGAACAAGATTTGAATAATTGTTTCCACACTGAATTGAGCTGGCCACTATTATATATATCCCATTTTTTATCATTTATCCAATATGTGTATGATAAAAGGAGAGGGGACTAGGGAGGGGTTGGACCAAATTCAGCATTGTATAAAATAAACCATACAAATCAAAGCATGAAATAATTGGTTGAAGCAATAAGTGACAGTAGTCCCATGCATTATGATGCTTCATCGTGATGGAATAAGAGCGTCCCACTTGTTGGGAACAACATGAACAATAAATAATGATGGAACCACAATCAGTGCAGCTGGTAATAAAACAAATTAACAACGAATACTGTGGAAGAGAATACAAGACTATGAGGAACATCTTAAATCACTTTACAAAAATTTTGTTAATGCAACAGTTTGTGTCAGAAGCTTTTAACTGTGATATTTGCCATCATCAATTTAGTGGTGTAAAACGGGCTTATCAAACTCTTTGGAAAAATTGACCTATTTAAATTAGATCCATCGGTTTTCTCAAAAGCAAAAGACCCATCTGTACTTATATATATATGTGTTGACCCACTTAATAATCATAGTGTGGTTTTCGATAAAACCTAGACTCGATTCTATTATAATTGTGTCATTTCTTAAATGGGGGATCAGATCTTTATCATTTCGTAGTTTTTTTTTCTATTCTTTATAGGTTAGAAATGCAAGACGAATTATATGTCTCCATGGATTCTAGTTCACTTGTTATTAGATAGAGTGAAGTGTTATAAATCTTAAATTCGAATATTATCATATGTTAAAGAAAAAAGGCCATGTCTAATTGTCTAGACAAGAATTAGGAATTATACATGGACCAAAAGAAAAAAAAGAAGAAGACAAGAATTAGGAATACGAATTCAAGGGGTTGGGCTCATGAAATCCTACTTGGGCCCAACAAGAGATAAGCCCTTCTCCTTTTCTGGTGCAGTTACAGGGTGCGAAACTTTTCTCATGACGTCGCTCAAACATAGAAACTATGCGTTGTTGTGTGCTCCTACAGTCCAACTAGCCCAGTTAGGTTACACGCAGTGAGTGACATGAAGCTTTGCATGGTTTCCACGTTTCACATTTATAGGCCCATACGTGTAAGTCCAAAAACAGTCACTCCTCGATCTATACCTCAACGAACCGCTTCAAGATAACATTTCGAATATAGTGTGTCCTGTTCTTCATCTTCAGCTCTGTTCCAATTGTCAAGAACAACATGTCTTCTGAATCTGATCAATCTTCACTACCCACGTCAGGTAATTGTTTAAGCTCCACAACTATGAATGAAATAAAACTACTTGAACACGTTTAGGGCCTTGTCTGATCATCACTTGTGATGTACTTGGTGCAGAAACTGTAAGAGATGTATTTCTGTGGAGGAAGAAGAAGCAGAGTATAGTGGTTCTTTTGACAGCAACAGCAACATGGGTTTTGCTTGAAGTCTACCAATTCAACTTCCTCACTGTAATTTCATGGCTGGCCATGTTTGTTTTTGCTTCCTTGTTCCTTTGGGGCAACGTGCTTAGGCTTCTGGGCAAGTAAGTTCCCTTATAAGTCCTTATATTTGTTCAACTTATAGTGTGTGGAGAGTGAGTATGAACTATTTTTGGTTGTTTTCAGAGAGCCTCCGGACTTGTCAGGACTTGGAGTCACAGAGAAGTCGGCTTTGGAGATGGCGGATTCGGTTCGAGCGTGGAGTGAAGAAGCAATTCGATGGATGTTTCGGGTGGCCGCCGAGGGAGATTTGTTTTCTTTTGCTGGAACTGCCGCTGGATTGTGGTTGCTCTCCCGTTTAGGAAGCTACTTCGATCTGCTTACGTTTCTGTATACAGGTACTTAATGACTTTCAACCATAAAAGAGAGCATTTTCTAGTTTTATAATACCCATCTAAGACTCTCTCATAGTTGATAATCTTCATGATTGAGCTATGTGTTTGGCTAAAGAGAAACTGAAAGAGAAAATGCAAGAAAGAAAGTTTGAAAGAAAAGCTCTGGAAACTACCTTTGTATTGAATTGAATTGAATGAATTGATACACTGTAAGTTTTCGGTTATATACATGGCTTAACAAACTAACTAAAAGGCTAAGCTAACTCAGACATAACTCCTATCAATAGTCTCATACTTACAGATATATATGGTTTTGGTGTTAGAATATAAAATCAATATTGTCTGTCGATCCACATCCTAATAGCTTAAGCTTTGGAAAGTAATTCAACAAATTTTATCATGACTTCAAAGATTGGGAGTTCGAAACCCAGCAATCGTATAAGTTGAATTTTACAGGTTGGGACGCTGAGCTCTAATAATGGTGGAAAGAGACGCACATTTGGGAATTGGGAAGGGAGTATAAGAATATAGCTAGAGTCGTTTTAGAGGTACCAATTATTATTTATAGGTAAGAATTTGTCATGTCATTTTGGTGTGAATAAAAGATGGGATAATAGTTGATGTCTCTTTGTTTTATTAATCAATGTTAGACCTTATCTTTTAACATTTTAAGCTGCTTTAGAACAATGCTAATTAATTCATCAAACTTTGTTATTTTCCGTTGTGTGCGCAGGTGTTGTTATGGGCATGACAATCCCAGCAATATATGTGAAGTACGAAGACAACATAAAGAGGAGTGGGGAGTGGGTGAAGGCACAATGGAAAAGGTACCATGACATGGTGGACGAAAAGGTAGTCAAGAATATAAAGAACAAGGTAACAAGAGGAACCTGGGAAGAGAAGGTGACAGCAGGCAGGGAAGAGAAGGAAGAGAAGGTTCAGTAGCTGCTATGCATACTTTCTTGGAAACTGGCTGCAGTATACAGTAAATGTTTCTGGAATCTTGACCTTGTCAGCAGCTTAGCTGTAGCTTGTAATTCTCTTCTTGGTCAAGTCCGTGGTCTTGATCTTGTCTCTTCCATAGTAATAGACCAAGTCCGTGTCTTGATCTTGTCTTTTAATTTCCCTAGTATTAGTATATTCATGTAATTATAAGCCACGAAAAACAGACTACTATAAATCAAACAAGCATTGCTCCCTATTTCCCATTCAAAAGCAGACTCCAGTTGCAAAAACAAAAAACTACTAATTATGGAACAAATCTTTCTAGGGGCTACTATAGGGTGCGCATTAGAGGCGCTACTAGGAGCCGTTTCACAAGCCAGGGAAGAGCGCTCACATGTACGAGTCGATTCTTGCACAACTCGAATTCACAATTCGAACCATCACTCCTAAAATCAATGAAATCGAATGTCTATCTGACAAAGGGAATGATTTCCCGGACGATGTCATCCATCAAATACATCTACAGCTAATTCGAGGGAAGGAACTGGTTGATAAGTGCTCCAAGGTCGGTTGCTGCAATAACTTGTGCATGAGCCAGAGGTACTACAAGAAGCTCCAGGAATTGGATGACTCTCTTCGAAGGCTGATTACCATTGATTTGCAAGTGAAGGTGGCATTGGATGTTATAAGGATTTCAGCTGAGATAAGGGCTATTGGTAAGAGATGGGATCAAATGGATGTGCAAAAAAGGGGTGGTAGTAGTGCTTGGATTTTCAAGCTAAGTGCAAGTAAGGTTTTGGGTAAGTGTTCTGGATTGAAGAGGCTTGTGCACACTGTGCAGTATGCACCAAAGAGACTTTTTCTGAATTTGGTTAGGTGTGGGGCTGTGGCAGAATAACAAAGAGCTTTGTCCAAACATTTGAAAAATGTAAAAAAAAAATTTGAATAATTATTTAGATGGATGCCCAATTGGTAATGTGTTTTTATGTTAAATTTTTTTTGTTGATTTTGGTCTTAAAATCAGTAAATTAACAAATGTAAACCAACTATACCATAAAGGAATTTAGACACTCATTCTAGACCCTTATAAATCACTAGCAAAGCCCTCACATTTTCAAAGTTGGATTTCTATCAACAATGTATATGTGAATTGTGTTTTATAATATGTTGGCCTTTACCTATTGTGCATCTTACTCCTTACCTCATTGGGATGCATGCATCACTCATAGGCAAATCTGTAATTAGGCAAATTGCTTGCAGATCAAGTAACATTACTGTCAACTTCTAACAAATAAAGAAAGTAGTTTTAAACCTTTATTCCCATTTTACATGCTTGTTAGAAGACTCTTACTCATTAACAATACAAACCACCTGCTCACCGACATTGCGACCATAGAAAATTCCAAAAACAACTAGAGCAAATTGGGGGCCTTTTCTAGGCCTTGAGCAATATCTTCAACATAGACCGACTTCTCTTCCTTCAAATGTATGATACAAAACTGGCAATTGTCTAATTTATTTGTAAGGTCAAACACCTATTAGCTTGGCTAGCTCAAATTAACTTGTAAAAGTATTTTGGATTCACCATGTAAGAAACAACTCTAAGCTTAATTTAGCTCCACTAGTGGTGATACCATTAATTCCATTGGTGAGTAATATTTTCTTTAAGAAAACAACAGCTATCATATATTTATATAGCTTCTAGTTCCACCAATTTAGTCTTTTAAGGAAATGTTCTAGCAATTTAATTAACGCCACCGCGTTTGGGACCACGGCCTATGAGTCTAAACATGGTCTATACTTCTTTAACCACAAAAGAAAAAGAAAATATGAGGGTCTATTGACCATTAAATTAATTAGTCTTTGCTCTAAAAGTCTGGTAGATGAGTCAATGATCTCCTTTTTTTATTTTTTATTTTTTTCTTGGTACAATATTTGGTGCTTTTTGGCCATTAGAGTCAATGGTCTTAAAGTCAGAAAGTTAGAGCTTATATTATTACATTATACATATATGCTAAAGCCAAGGAGTTGCAGACAACATATATATGCTGTTCTCATGCATGAAGCAGTATCTATAATCTAGCTGGTTCGCTCAAAACGATTTATTTCGATATTGAGTTTCTTTCACTTAATTCTGTAATATTTGTTCTAGAGTGTAGATTGTTTCTGATTTTAATTGGTGTTGGGTTTGTTGTAAAGAATCAAGAATGGCTGGAGTAGTAGTGGACATTATTCTAGGAACACTAATTCCAGAGCTGTATAAGGGCATTAAGAAACTGATCAGCAAGTCTATGCAGTTTGAACCGCTCCTCAAAAGCATCAAACCCACGTTAGGCGCTTTAAAACCAGTGATCGAACAGATACAAGAATTTAACACGGAATTAGATCTCTCAAATCAGGAAATAGAGAGCTGTAAAAAGACAATCTCTAAGGGCATAAGCCTCATCAAAAAGCTCTCAAAGGTTGAGAGGTGGGATTGCATGAAGCCCGGTTACACCGACCAACTTCAGGAATTGGATGAGTCTCTCAGAAGACATCTGGTGATGCTAAAGGCTCAGGGATTAAGGGATGTGAAGGAGACCTTGGTTTTGGCAAGGAAGATGCAGATGATGCTCAACCAAATCTATGATTCTTGGGTGGTCACGGTGTTTATTGTTATTTTGGCTTGTATTTTCTGTAACTGCTGATAGTTTAGAGTTACTCTGGAAGTTGTTATTGCACCAAAGAGAATTTTTCTGAATTTTGTTAGGTGTGGGACTGTGGCAGAATAACAGACAGCTCGTGTCCAAACATATGAAAAGTGTAAAAAGAAATTTGAATAATTATTTAGATGGATGCCTAATTGTTAATGTTTTTTTTTTGTTAAATTTAATTTGTCTCACACCAGCATATGTATTGATTCATGTAAAAATATTTGTTTTTGTTGTTGATGTTGGTGTTAAATCAGATTTTTTTGTTAAATTTAATTTGTCTCACACCAGCATATGTATTGATTCATGTAAAAAATTTGTTTTTGTTGTTGATGTTGGTGTTAAATCAGCAAAGGAATGTAAACCAGTTCCCCTGCAATTTGAGGGACTTCAATACCATATGATTTCTGTGACTTGTCTTTTATTATATGACGGCCTTTACCTAGTGTTCATCTTACTCATTGGCAAATCAGTACTGCATTACTCATTAGCAAATCAGTACTGCATTACTCATTGGCAAATCCGTAATGTCACCTGAGGCAAAATTGCTTGCAGATCAAGTAACAATACTTTCAACTTCTAACGAATTAATAAATACAGTAGTTTTAAACCTTTATGTAAGCTGAATATCAGCTACTTCAGTTTGTTTCCTTCTGTTTGGATTGGTGTGTGGTTGATCACTCATGGTTATGGTTTGAAAAGCGAACTAGGAAAAGTACCGAAAAATTAAATGGCCTGCTCTGATACCTTGATAGATGGTATTGCAGGAGGTTACTTTCTCATTCAACACTGAAGATATATGTACAACCTTAAAGCTTACCAAAAACATAACAACTCCTGAAAATGAGGAAACCCGAAACTACCTTATTCAAAACAGATAGGCTAGTTCAAACTAGTTCAAGTAATCCTAATTCAAACCAGTCAAACAAAGACCAATCCAAATTGAGCTTACACCTTATTCCCACTTTAAATGCTTGTTAGAAGACTCTTACTCATTAGCAATACAAACCACCTGCTTACCGACACAGCGACCATAGAAATTTCCAAAGACAACTAGAGCAAATTGGGGGCTTTTTCTAGGCCTTGAGAAATATCTTCAACATAGACCGACTTCTCTTCCTGCAAGAGTGAGATACAAAACTGGCAATTATCTAATTTATTTTTAAGGTCAAACACCTATTCGCTTGGCTACAGCCTACAGCTCAAATGAACTTATAACAGTATTTTGGATTGACCATGTAAGAAACAACTGTAAGCTTCAATCTAGCTCCACTAATGGTAATACCATTAACTCCATTGGTGAGTAATTTTTTGTTTAGGAAAACAACAGCTGTCATCTATTTATACAGCTTCTAGTTCCACCAATTTAGTCTTTTAAGGAAATGTTCTAGCAATTTAACGCCACTGCGTTTGGGACCACGGCCAATGAGTCTGAACAGCGTCTATAATTCTTCAACCACAAAAGAAAAAGAAAATATGAGGGTCTATTGACCATTAAATTGATAGTCTTTGCGCTAATAGTCTGGTAGATGAGTCAATGATCTCCTTTTTTATTTTTTCTGTTTTTCTTGGTACAATATTTGGTGCCTTTTGGCCATTAGAGTAAATGGTGTTAAACTCAGAAAGTTTAAAGATTAATGATCAAAGATATATCAGAATATAACGGTTACTTTGGGCATCGTTTTGTGCGTCGGTAGTTGTTTCGTATTTTGGTGAAGCATGCAGACAGAAAGAAAAAGCTGCCTTGTTTGAAAGCTGCCTTGTTTGAAGGCACAATCGAATAGGTGACATGACAAATAATTGGTATTTTTATGATCTTATATGATGCTCTTTTCAGTGATCATATTAGTTAGCAATTACACAATGATTAGCTAGTGATTAATAATGATCTGAACCATCATAGATTGACATGTTTTGCTTAGAAACAGTTTCACAATATGATGAGGCGATAGCCAGGAAAGAGATGGAGAAGATTTTTGGTAGCTACTTGGAAAGTGGCTGCGCACAATGTTTCCTTTGAGTTTTGACCTTGTAGGCACTGCTTTTTCTTGAACTCTCTTATCTCTTCATGTAATTTCAATGTTTTGTCCTCCATCTATTCGGAGTCTACTGTCCATTGTTTACTGATATACACTCTACAATTAATAGCAACATATTAGATATCTACAGTCAAAACTTTATGGTACGCAGATTGTCAGAGAAATTCAACAAGGAATTTAAAAAAGGTTCGGTAAATGTTTTGCCTGCATTTGCTAGGAAAGTGGCTGCATATTTCTTGAATCTTTGACATTGTCAACAGCTTAGCTGTAACTTGTAAATTCTCTTCTTAGTCGAAGTCCATGCCTTGATCTTGTCTCTTTCATAGTGTTAGACCAAGTCCATGCCTTGATCTTTTCTTTTAATTTCCATAGTTTATATTTTCATGTAATTACAAGCCACAAAACACAACCTCCTATAAAATCAAACAAGCATTGCCCCCTATTCCCAAACAAAAGCAGACTCAAAGACAAAAAGATATTATAGCTAATCATGGAAAATATCGTTATAGATGCTACTATAGGTTGTGCCTTAGAGGCACTACTAGGAGCTGTTTCACAAGCCAGGGAGAGCGCTCACATGTACGAGTCGATCCTTGCACAACTGGAATTCACAATTCGAACCATCACTCCTAAAATCAATGAAATCGAATGTCTATCTGACGAAGGGAATGATTTCCCGGACGATGTCATCCATCGAATACATCTACAGCTAATCCAAGGGAAGGAACTGGTTGATAAGTGCTCCAAGGTCGGTTGCTGCAATAACTTGTGCATGAGCCAAAGGTACTATAAAAAGCTCCAAGAATTGGATGACTCTCTTCGCAGGCTGATTACTATTGATTTGCAAGTGAAAGTTGCATTGGATGTTATAAGGATTTCGGCTGAGATAAGGGCTTTGTGTAAGAGATGGGATCAAATGGATGTGCAAGAAAGGGGTGGTAGTAATGCTTGGATTTTCAAGCTAAGTGCAAGTAAGGTTTTGGGTAAGTTTTCCGGATTGAAGAGGTTTGTGCACACTGTGCAGTATGCACCAAAGAGAATTTTTCTGAATTTGGTTAGGTGTGGAGCTGTGGCAGAATAACAGACAGCTCCTGTCCAAACATATGAAAAGCGTAAAAATAAATTTTAATCATTAGATGGATGCCCAATTGGTAATGTATTCTTTTGTTAAATTTAATTTGTCTATACAAAACTATTATTACTTTTAATTGGTCTCGCACCAGCATATGATTGATTCATGTGAAAATAATTGTATTTGTTGTTGACGTTGGTCTTAAATAAGCAAACATAAACCAAATCCCCTGGCAATTGGAGGGGCTTTAATACTGTATGATTTATGTTAATCTCATTGGCGAATATTTATATCATAAAGAAATCTCGATATCTATCTCAAAACCAATTGACAATAAGAAAAGTAGTCTAAACTCTTATAAGTCATTATGCAAAGTTATAACTTTTCCAATGTATGATAACACTCCACATTCTCACACTATCTAGTATCTATGTAAAATACCCTTTTACAATTTCACCTATGAGGCAAATTTCTTGTAGATCAAGTAACATAACAGCAAACTTCAAAGTAATAAAAATAGTAGTTTCAAACGTTTATTCCCATTTTAAATACTTGTTTAGCAGTACAAACCATACCAGCTGCTTACCAACATTGCGACTCACAGAAAATTCCAACTAGAGCAGATGGGGCCTTTTCTAAGCCTTCCCTTCCCGCAAGTGTTTGGTAAAAAATTCAACGTAGTGTGGATATTTGTGCTCAAAATTGATCCAAATGAACCCTTTATCTGAATCTGCTTCGTGATCAGGCGAAACAGATTGTAGGAGCAGGAAATGTCTCGTGGAAGTGTTTCTACTAGACATAACAAAGTGATTAGTTAATTGGGTGGTTTAATTTGCAGTCCAAAATGACAAACTATAGTCAGGAGGAAGAAGAGGTGTTGGTGGATCGTGACACGGTCGGAAAATAGTCAAAGCCAGTGGAGCCTCGATCAGGTCTTCACATCTTGACTATTTTTCAACCAAACTGAGGCCAGGGGAAGATAGAGAAGGAAGAGACGAGCTCAGGGAGGTGGGTCTCGCCGCCATCCCTCGTCGAACAACAAAGCTACGAGGATAGAAAGATTAGAGAGGGAGGTAAGATTGGGAAGAGTGATGAGAGATATGTGTTGAAATGTGATTAGATATAGTTAATAAAATGGGTTTATAGTTAATTTTTTATTTGAGTGGGTTCTTAGTTAGGAATCTTCTAAAAAAAGATTTATGAGTAATTTATTAAAATTATTTTTAGCATAACAAAATAAGTATAATTATTTGTACCATTTCAATTTACAATATTTAATAAAAACGAGACCACTTATATAGGGTCCCACAGAAAATAGCTAGTAATTAATAATGATCTGAACCATCATAGATCGACTTTTGTTTTTTTGGTCAAATCATAGATCGACTTGTTCAGCTTAGAAACAGCTCCACGATATGTCAAGGCGATAGTTGGGGAAGAGAGGCAGGAAAAGAAGGTTCAGAAGCCAGTTAAATTTGCATGCTTTGCTTGGAAAGTGGCTGTGTACAATATTTTTTTTGAGTCTTGACCTTGTAGGCACTGCTTGTCTTGAACTCTCTTCTTTTTCCTTATGTAATTTTCTCTGTTTTTTCCTCCATCTCTGTGGGTCTAATGTCTATTTTTTACTGATATATAATCTACAATTAATATATAGGTAGCAACATATTAATTAGATTTTTACAGTCAAAATTGTCTGGTGCATACGCGTATTGTAAAAGAAAATTCAACATGGCCTTAAAATGAAGAAGAAATTGCTTGAGAAACTGAGTATTAGACCAAGTCCAAGGAATTCACTTATTAAAAAAATTCTCCGTAATCCCATCGGCTATCTAAGAACCATTTCGAAATTGATATATTTACATACCATATATTAATTAGGCTTATTGGCATATTTACTTCCTAAAACTATAAATTTGTCTCACTTTAATCTCATAAAATTTATTATCTCAATTTACCCTTGTAAGTTTCTTTCTTGTCTCATATAATCTGAAATCGTTAACTCTATTGATTCATTCCTGCCTTTTAGACCATGCCAAAACTTCAAATGGTGAAATAGACGAACTTATAGATTTCGAATTATATGAGACATGGAGAAAACTTACGGAGAAAACATTAAGCCAATAAATTTTAAAGGAATAAAGCGAGACAAAACTATAATTTAGAGGATAAATGTACAAATAAGCTTACTAATTAAAAAGACCTTAGAAGGACACCTTGTTATTTCCGAACAATCTTCTTTTCCAAGTTCTTTCCTTTGTGTGACGTTTTCAAGAGGTTAACAGCTACGCTTGCTGCATCATTTTTCCTTTTCTTCCTTCAAGAAAGGCAGAGGGGTCCTTAAGCCCTTGGGGTTAACCCCGGTAATAAAGGTGGGTGAGATAAATAATAGAATTATGCTAGGTTCAATTCCTTCTAATGTAAAAAAATAAAAAATAAGGGGTCCTTTCCACAAACAGAAGCGAGAATATAAAGAGACAAAGGGCTCGGGCATGCTTTTGTGGAAAAATACAGAAGAAAGAAATTAAATAACAATATTCTACAAAAATTTATATAAAAAGTGCAAAGTCAAGTGCCACACAAAAAGTATTCTTAATTAGCAATGCCGCCTAAATTAGTAAATTGAGAGGACTGTAAAGCTCCTGTGCAAGTGGAGCAGCTACGAGAACTTAAAAGTTTAACATTACTAATTGATAAGGCTCCTTAGTAATGTACTCGATTAAATTACTTAAAAATTCACCGTACGGATAGAGAAGTCTCAGTGTTATTAGTAGTGGATCATAACTTATATCTTATTGATTATATATTGATTCACTTTTTCTTTGTGAAATTCACATCCATTGACTTGTATGTATCAAGTCACATAACTCTACACATAAGTGTGAACCACCGACCATGTATTGAGCCATATAACTAAGTTTTTGAGGTTAATCACATCACTAAATCACATTATATGCGGCATCACAGGATCCCAGCAACTAATTCCCTTGGTGTGTAATTCTCTTTAGAAAACAATAGCGCATTATCTCTTACTATGCCTGGTTCCATGCAATTTAACGCCACCGCGTTTATATACTTGTTCAACCACAAAAGAAAAAGAAGCGATCATGGTCATTAGGCCATGTTAGTCTTTGTTATAAAAGTATATGGTCGTTTGAAGAGTCCAGGGTCTCTCTTTTTTGTTTTTTGTTTTTTGTTTTTGTCTTGGTACGTTATTTCCTGGTTTTTTTGGCTATCAGAGTCAATGGTCTTTATTTAACTCAGCAAGTTGGAGCTTATATTATATATATGCTCAACCCAAGGACTCACAGACAACATAATAACATATACTTTTCTCATGTATGAATCAGTAGTAAAAATCTAGCTTGTCTATCTTAAAAGGCTTTATTTGGAGATTGATAATCGAGTCTGGATTTGGTTTTAATCAACTTTCTTTCACTTCATCGTCTCACATTTTCTAAGGTTAATAAACTTGTATTAATGTCAGTATGTACGCATATTGTAAAAGAAAATTCAACGCGGCCTTTAAATGAAGAAGAAATTGCTTGAGAAACTGTGTATTGAAAAATTCTCCGTAATCCCATCGGCTGTCTAAGAACCATTTCGAAATTGATATATTTACATACCATATATTAATTAGGCTTATTTGCACATTTACATTTACTTCCTAAAACTATAAATTTGTCTCAATTTAACCCCATAAAATTTATTGTCTCAATTTACCAAATTGGGTGTTAGGTGAAACCGTGAAAGGAAAGAATGCAAGGTGGCTTTTGTAGTTTTGTGCATGAGAAAACTTTTTGGTAGAGTGTCTCTTCGTGTGTTGTGTCTATAGACTCTACATGCACCTTTATTAGGGTAGTGCACAAAGTATGGGGTTCAAATTCTAAACTGAATCAATTGGTTTAATTCAAGAATCAGATGTGAAATCTGAAGAACTAACTTTGTGAAATCTGAAGAACTAACTTAATTGAATCAGTTATCCATTTTCAGGGGTAAAAAACCAAGAAAAATCAAACAAATTCAATTTCATTGCATTAATTGTGAGGAATTCAATGTGTCACATGCGTAGTGCTACTTGTGTCATCTGCAAGTCCATCACTGTAGGATTGATAATGTAAACATAATTGTTTATGTTGTCGATGTGAATTTTAAATCAGCAAAACAATGTAATCCTTAATGCAGAAGAAATAAGAGTGCAATCCCTTGATGCACAGCTGCACTGCAAAACTATCTATGTAAATTACCCTTTTATAATATCACTTATGACGCGAAATGCTTGCAGATCAAGTAACATATATGCAAACTTCTAAAAAGTATCAAACCTTTATTTCCATTTTAAATGATTTTTAGAAGAATCTTACTCATTAGAAATACAAACCAGCTGCTTACCAACATTCATAGAAAATTCCAATTATAAAACAGATGGAGCCTTTTCTAGGCCTTGAGCAATATCTTTAACATAGACAAACTTCCCTTCCTGCAAGTGTTTGATACAAAACTCAATGTACAATGGATTGAAATCCGTCTCAATGAACCCTTTCATCTGAATCCGCTTTGTGATCAACCTAAAGAGATTGTGTACACCCTCTGGTTCATCAATGTTTTATTGTGAAATCATGTCAAAGAGTGCAATTCGACCATGAAAGGACTTCATCATGCATGTGACTGCCCACATTGTCAAAGTAAGTGTCAATGCCTTCTGGGAATTACCTTTTTAATGCTGAACCAAAATCATGCTCCTCTTTGTAGTTGAATGCTTCATCAAATCCCATCTTGTGCTTCAAGATGTCAACCTTCTGGTTGGTGCTAGCACTTCCAATAACAACCCATTATTTTCACAAATTGATCAACAAGCTCACCATCTTCACAACTGATGTTGAAGATGGTGAAAGTTCAGATTCTAGTTCTCTCCACTCAGAAGGATATGTGGAAAGTTCCACATTGCAGACAAGACCTTAAGCTTATCTTTCTGAAGTCCTTCTCACTTGCTTTACAGAGTTTTGGGTGATTCAAATCACCAATAGTCCAGACATGAACAGTTCCCACCCTCAAAACAATGGAACCGATTTGAATCCCGCACTATTATTTTTCTGTTAACAATCTTAGAAATAAATTTAATCGCAGTATGGCAATCTACACATGTTCTTAAATTCTTAAAAACCTTGATTGCCGTGCCTGGTGGAGTAGAAATAATGCCAAACGCAACTGCAAGCTTCTCACTGTGGTAGGAGAGGTTCTGCTCTTTCTGCTCCTCCTCAACATCATGCAGCACAAAGTTTGTGTCAGGGACATACCCTTCGTCTTTCATCCTCTTTGAAAGCTCATGCAAAAAGTGATGCATTTCATTATACCTCGGGTGGGATGAATCTCCCACTAAGAAAACATGCACCTCTCTCTTGATCTCAATCCAACTCAAGCCTGGTTTCTTTATTACCCCTCTTTCATCCATTTTCTTTCTGACCTTTGTTACTTCACCCCACATACCAGCAGTGGCATAAATGTTGGCCAGAGTAATATAAGTAGCAGGATTCTCAGGTTCTATCTCAAACAATGCTTCTGCAGCTTGCTTTGCCAGCTTGAGGTTTCCATGAATTCTACAACCACCCATTAAGGAAGCCCACAAGAACTTATTAGGCTTCATGGGCATTTCATTAATAATATTCTCAGCTTCTTCAAATCGGCCAGCTCGGGCCAATAAATCAACAACACAGGCATAGTGGTCCGAAGTATGTTTTAACCCATGCTTTGTCTTAATTGAATGAAAATATTCAAGTCCTTTATCAACTAAACCAGCATGAGTACAAGCAGAAAGAACACCTACAAAAGCAATGTGATCAGGATGGGCACCTGATTTGAGTAGTGACTCAAACAACTGAAGAGCATCATCAGGTTGACCATTCTGAGCATATCCAACAATCAGGGAAGTCCACGAAACCAAATCTGGGCGGGTCATCCCTTGAAACACCTTATTCGCATTCTCCGTGTTTCCACACTTTGAATACATATGAACTAGGGCACTTACTGCAAATGAAAAGGGGTCAAACCCTATCCTTGTCATGTACCCATGAACCTGCTTGCCTAGGTTCTCAGCAGCATGATCAGCACAGGCATTCAAAACACCCGCAAATGTGAAATCATTAGGTCTAGTCCCTGACTTCGTCAACTCCGAGAACAAAGAAAATCCCTCTTCCTTCTTCCCATCCTCAAAGTATCTATCAATCATTGCTGTCCACGAAACCACATCTCGATTCACCATCTTATCAAAAATGTGCCTAGCTTCCTCTATACTCCCACATTTCCCATACATATCCGACAAGGCACTCCAAACCACCTCATCTGAGTCCAACCCAGTTCGCATTATATAACCATGAATCTCCTTCCCCATTCTTATACTCTGAATGGCTGCTGAAGCAGCAAGAGCGCTAGACACGGTGAATTTATTTGACTTCGATTTCTCACCCCTTTGCATAATCCTATACAACTGCAAAGCCTCTTTAGGCCTTTCATGGCGAACGTACCCTGATATCATTGCAGTCCAAGAAAAATTATCTCTCTCCGGCATTTCATCAAATAGTTTCCTAGCTTCATCAAGCTGCCCCAGTTTCGTATGCCCAGAAATCATAGTATTCCAAGAACATAAATCCCTCTCACTCATTTCATCAAAAACTTTCTGGGCATCCAAAAGACTCCCACATTTAGCATACAAGTTGATAAAACGATTGTAGAGGAACATCCCGGGCACGAACCCAGATACCCTTGTGTGGGTATGGACCAATTTGCCGAGCTCAAGAGCTCGTTGTTGAAGGCAGAGCTGTAAGAGGGTAGAGTATATAGAAGAAGAGGGTCTATCTATGCGGTTGAGCAGCTGAACTGCTTCTGATAAGCGCTTTTGCTCGCAAAGAATGTCTATGGCTTCTTTGAATTTTCCGTCTTTGCATAAGCGGCTTATGAGGCCGTCTTTGGTGTTGGATTTAAAGAAAGTTTTCTCAGTTAGAGGTTTATTCAGCTGGGTTTGAGAAGAAAACGAGTGGGTTGTGTTAAAGAATAGCAGAGGAAAAGACTTGGAAACTTTTGGTTTCAAGGATTTCATAGCTGGGTATGGTGGCTGTGGCGCCAACTAAGCCGGAATAAGTTTTGGAACTTTTAAGACGACTGAGTTTTTATGGGGCAACTTTATAAAATGCTACAAGTTTGGGCCGGAAAAGTTTTAGTTGAAGGTGATTGGGCTTGCAGGGGCATTTTTCTTCGTTCCAAAAATTACATTTTAATTAATATATTTTTGCATAATTTTATTATAGTTATTAACTATTGACTAAAATTAAATTAAATTTATTAACTATTTAGTGACTAAAATGAGATATAATTTTAAAATTTATTGATCTTTCTAGAAAAATAAAATATATAATGACCATTATATAATATTAAAATATTTTATTAATTTAAATGTAATTTTTGTATTTTTTGAAATTATTAAAAATATTTTTGGTATTAATTAATGACTCTTAATAAAAAGTAACTTTAGTATATATTTTTTAATTCTAGTTGCGTAGTAATTATAGAGTTGATTGGTTTCACGAAGCTTCTTGTGGTTTTAGAATAATATGATCAGTGAGCTCAATATATTGTTTTTCACTTATAAGTTTTTAATCAAATTTCTCATTTAATCGAAAAAAAAATGAAAAGAGAGTTAATACTAGGTCTCCTAAAAAATAAAGAATGAGATTGGAAAAAAGT
>QANT01000359.1:0-13347 GCA_003254885.1 Purshia tridentata
TTTGTTCTGATATAATTAAATATTAGTATGTTGCGAATACGTAGGCAAAATTGCAAGATCAGACTGTAGCTGTGAAGAGACTTTCCGCTCATTTTAGAGAAAGAATCAAAGAATTGAAAACTGAAATTTCCACCATAAGTGTTTTGAAACATAACAATCTCATTAAGTTGCTGGATGTTCATATTGAGAAAGACCTTCAGTTTCTGGTTTATGAATATATGGCAAACAGATCCCTTGCGGATGCTTTATTTGGTAATGTATTTTCAACATCTTGTTCTAGCTTTCAATAACAATTATTGTTTTGTAACTTATGCCATGACATGATCCATTTAATGTATTTTTGTGATATGATAAATAGAGTCATATAGTCTAATCCCAAGCTGGATCTTGATTCTTTGCAGTCCGGTTATGTGCATTTGGGAAAATCTAAAGCACGTAATTAATCTAATGGTTAAAATATATTACTCCACCTTTGCTTTTGTAAGAGAACAACTTTAAGAGACTTTGAGTCATTCTAATTTGTAAGAGAACAACTTTAAAAGAAAGGAGAAAGTTAAAAATAGAGAAGCATTAAATATGATTTTTAATGCATATATTGATCTTGATCCTCCAAGGCTTAGTTGCCCTTCTTGGGATCTTGAATCTTGACCTTCTTCACAAAATTAGAAGCTCATTTTTCTTTGATGCATACATGTAATGATTTTTCTACTATTTTGAAAGAATAGAAATTTATGTGATTGCATTGCAGACCCAAGATCCAAATTGAAACTTACTTGGGAAATTAGATTTAACATTTGCTTGGGAATAGCAAGGGGTTTGGAGTATCTACACGAGCATCCTAGACTAAAGATTGTTCATATGAATATCAAAGCTGCTAATATTCTTCTGGATGGGAATCTTGAGGCTAAGATATCAGACTTTGGATTGGCTAGTATATATCCTGAGGAAGATCAAGTTATGGTCATCAATAAAGAAGTTTCACAGTAAGTAGCAATTAATGAGCCCTGTGAACTTTCTAAACAGCTTGTTATGTTTGTTATGTTTTAGAGAAATTAAGTTTCTAAAGAGCTTCATGGTTATTTCTTTTTGTCACAGAGGATATACAGCGCCTGAGTATTTTCAAGGAAATGTAACGAGTAAAGCTGATGTTTACAGTTTTGGGGTCGTTGTACTTGAAATTGTTAGTGGAATGAAAAATGTAAGCAAATCAAACCAGGAAACAGAGCTACTTATGGACAAGGTAAGCAAACTTGACAGAATTGTGCTTTAATTTTGTGGTTAATTTCTTCTATTTTGAACATTTAATTGACATTTGCATTTGAGTATGCATTTTTCGTGTCATAATTAATCAAACGAAAGAACTGAGTTGAGTATCAAAATGGGAGTGTTTCTAGCTCAATGCTAATTTTATGTTACATATATGCAGGCTCATAAAGCTCATGAAAAAGGAAAGCTCAAGGACTTGATTGATAAAAATTTGGATACTTGCAACTATAAACAAGCCCTCACCGTCTTAAATTTAGCTGTCAAGTGCACCAGTGTCGCCCGTAGTATGAGGCCTACAATGTCTGAAGTTGTGAGTGAGCTTCTTGGTAAAAGCAATAAATATGATGGTGAAAATACCAAGACCAGTGAGGAATTCGCTAATGTTGGTTCCGCCACTTCAGCGGAATTGGCCCCAATAGCATCAACTTCATCTCCCCTTTTCAAAGGCACAGAGATTGATATGGAAAATATTTCTGTTGTCCCACCACAGAAATCTTAAGGAGAAGTCACCGCTTGCACCAACCATCCAAGATTGGTGATAAGGCAACATAATGCATGTTTGGTATTTGGTTGATAGTTATATGACGTGGATATGGTACTTTAGTGTGTTTTAATTTTATTTTTTTTCACGGTTTTTATCATTTTCATTTTTATTTGAAGTTTGATAAGCCCTTTCTTTCTGTAAAATGCTGTATCAAAACTATGAAATTTGTGCTTAGAGTTATCGTAAGATTCCCATTATGTTATTGTTCTTCTACTTGCACATTGTTAACAGAAGCAGGCAGCCCGGCAGGTCCTTTAAGTCTAACACCCACTTTACTCATGATCGAGCTACTTGAAAATCGAAAAATTGCTATAGATCAGTTGCAGTAAGATTTGAAATGGATAAGCATTGGCTATGCCTACAACTATAAGAGATGTATATCCAAATCATGCTCAAAATTTTTATAGAAAGGATCCTAAAATTGAAACTATTGTAGAGAGAATTGAAAATATATCTGATATATGGCATAGAGAAATAGAAAACTGAATTCTTATTACCTTCACCAAATAGCCCAATACTGATGGCTATTTATAGTTACAATTATTAAGGGTATTAGAGTACTGTACTTATAGTTGTGCTTATATAAGTGCACTTAGTGTGTAATATCATTCTGTTAATCATAAGTTATAGTTAGCATGGTTTCCTAGCTCTAGTTGGATTCCTTTACTCACTTGTTAAGATGTATCTTTGCTTGTCCAAGATTTTTATTTGTATAGAACTAAGAAAGCTTTGTTCACAAGATAAACCCTTGTATCATACATAGGACCGTCCCTAAATGCCAGGGAAAATTCTACCAAAATTTCAATGGAACCTCTCCTGAAATTGCACATAGCCAACTAGTTAAATCCTAAAGAAAGACACTTCTAACCATTTCACAAACCTCCCAACCACAACCAAAGGATCTCAGACCCGTTTAAAATCCATATCTAAAAAATTTTATTTACCCAACTCAAGCTTGATGAATTTAAGTTTACAACATATGTGTACTTAACCATCTTGAGGAAAATAAATTATGCCAAAATAATGATGAATTGAACTTGGAAACTAATGCATCGATGTGGTACGGCCCGACCATCGATAACTTAATACTTGGGGGAAAACGTTAAAACCAAAACAAAGAAACATACACGTGAGATAACTCTGTGAGTGGACATAAATGTAAAAGAAAGCTTTTAAATTATTTAACTGTTAAAATTTTCTTAAATCAAGTTTACTCTAAGACCTTACAGTCACTTTTTCAAATCTCCAAAATTTAAAACTCTTTTTGAAATGTTTTTTTGGCTTGGTTTTCACATATTCCAAATATCTCATGGCCAGTCAAAACTCCCGATTAAAATCGTAAAATAACTCAACATACAAAAATTTAGAATAAACCAAATATGTAAAATAAGAAGTAAGGTTTTCGTTTAAGTCCAATAAATACTTATGATAGAAATTTACACCCAGTCAATTACATACAAAACCTGCCATACATGCGCAAAGCCATGAACTTGTCATTGTAAGGCCGTTAACCTGCCATACATGTGCAAAGCCATTGTTTGTCATATACATACAGGGCTAGTAATTCCTTCATACGTGCACGCAGGGCTGTCTCTAAAGGGCTAAGCATGTCGACATACGGCCCAAAGCCTACATATGTGTCGGAATAGGTCCTAAAGACCTATCTAATTCGATAGCCTGAAAGGTATGCAAAGGGTGGTTTGCAACCACTTTCATCTATACCACTTAAATCCTTTTCACCAAAGAAATGTTTTTATAAAAAACCCAACACTTTCAATCCTCCTACCATAATACATAAATCGCATCCAAACAAATCAATCTTCCAATATCAAATCAATTCTAATATATATATATAAATCCACTCAAATATTTCCCCCATTAATAAAAAATATTGAATAAACCATATACATGAAATAAGAGTTAGAATTGTTTACAAAATCCACCAATTAAAATAAATCAACATGTAACTCTTATATTTTTAAAACTTATTCAAGAAAATATTTGAATTTTATTTATATCTGACTCCAATCATCAATTTCCAAACCAATTTCAAGATAAGAATATGATTTAATAATTTAAATTTGATAAACTTATTGAAAACAAAGTCCACTCACAGTACTAGCTAGGCTTGCTCAATTTTCTTCGGAATTGTCCTTGAATTCGAGGTGATGATAGCTCCTATACAATAATAATTGAGAAATTGAATGCAGCTCGATTCCACCATAAATTTAACATGCGTGTGTGAATCCAAACACTTTGTTCAACCATTCTAATTTTCAATGGTAAATTTCTAAATTCCATTACCACCCATAAACTCAAATCTAATATAAATTCTTCTAGGCTCAAAATCTAACAACACCTGTCTTGTCCCAAAATTGGGCCTAGGAGATTTGAGACAAGACAGCCACCACGTTATTGAAATTTTTTTTTTTCCTTTTTCCATTAACACTAAGGTTGTACACTTAACTTTCCCAATGTGTAAACAGTTTGGAAAAGAGTAGGTACTGAAGGAAATGATTTGTGAACCCAAATCAAGACTTGAAATTTTAAAACCTTTAGTAAGAAATAGGCCCTTTATTCAAAATCAATTTGAAAACAAGCTCCCTTTTAGAAATTAAAGGTTTGTGGGAGTTTAAGAAATCTTTCAAAGACAAGAGTTTTAGAAAATCCTGTAAAATAAAATAATTTGTTACAAATTTAAATACGAGCCAAAAGAAACAACAAAGGAGTTCGAATAATGAGTAAGGTAAAACTTAGTAGGCGGAACAAGTTACCCACTCGATAATTGAAGGATCCTTCTCCTTGCTCGTTATTCCGTGGAATGAGGCAATCGGTGAACCAGGGTTAGAAACGTTGGATTCTAACGCCATCCTTTAATCTCTCTAAATTAGTATCTAGGGTATCTACAAAAAGAGTCTATGTAAGGGTGAGCATCACCAAAACAATTGATCATTTGCTCGTCGCTCCAAAACTTTTCACATGCAGTAAGGTACTTGATACTAAAACTGAGAAAACACGCGTAGGAAAAACGTTAAGTCAAGCACAAAGATCACGTTCGTATGCTTCTTGAGTTTCTAATCTTATGTAACAACTAAATAGAGAAAGTAATAAGGAATAAGTCCTCAGTCAAACACCAAAACATTTAATAACACAATCAAATAATTATTTCCAAAATATGCATGAGTTCAAATCAATTTATTAATCAATCTTCCCAAATAAATCATGCATTATTATGCAACATGAATAGTGTCATGCAACTCTTTTGTTTGTTAAGTGGTGTGACTTACTATGTAATGTTCTTTGCATTTATGGATTTCAGCAGAAAATTACAAATCCATGTGTGAGGATTGATTTTATTAAGTAGGGGTAGAAATGTAATTTCAAGGGTGCTACAATCTAAGAACAGTAAACTAGTTAGCATATTGTTTCGACACAAAAATATTCTCCCGATATGTGTCAATTGGTGCCACATGTTGGCGAGTTTGCGGGCGTGCCGCTACTGAGAAGTGGAATGAAAAACAGGAGATTTTGTCTGCCCTGCACTACTGGTTAGAGCAAGATCAGACAATTGTGGACTGTGGGGAAAACTTGTTTCCGTAAGTCGCGGTTCGTTTTTGCCTAAACGATATAGGACTTTAGTTAAAATAGGTGTTTATGGTGGAAAATTGGTGATTTGAGTTAAAGCTTAGAAGAAATAACAGAAAAATAAAGAACTAAAACATGGAAGAGACAAAAATGGCTTTCAACCGTTAGAACAATTATTCTTGCTCATTTTGTAACTCAATTTCTAGTATTTAGTTCTTAGGAAAATGGGAGAAAAACAACCGTGGATCTCACAAAAACAACTATATTCAAAGCTAGTAATTGTAGAAAATAAATAACAACACTAAATTAAGAAAGAGAATGGAAATGGAATGGATTTCATTGCTATTTAAATCTGGATCTACATGTTTGAGAAATAATATAGCTATAAATGCAGAAATAGAAAACAATGGACTTTTCTTAAACGTAAGAGTAAAGAAAGACAAAAAGAACAATTTTGGCTTGATGCAGAGAATAATCAAAAAATGTTTGTTATTTCTAGGATTTTTGGTTTTTGTGGTGGGTTGTTGATTGTCCTATCTTCAGTGTGTAACGATGCTTTTATAGGCTTTATTCTAGCTGCTAGGGTTTTGAAAAAACTTGCCATGTGTAAAGTAAATTTTCCTTCCCTTGTACCCCTTTGAATGACTACCATATGTCCCTTTATAGCCCACCACAGCTTGTCATGGTCAGAACATGTTTGGTATGTTTCACTTTATGACGTCAGTGAGGATAGGGGACCTCGGCGTCTATTACGGTAAGAAACCAACTTCGGCTCTAGTCATTTACCTCGGCTAAAGTTAGCCAGGTCTGTTTGGTGCTTAATTTACAACCTTCGTTGAGCTTTAAGTAAAGACATGTAGCAATGTTTTGGCATGGGTCCAATAGTGCCCCCCAAGTCAGAGTAGTTCGGCCTAACTATGTCAGCCGAAAGTTTGAAGACTTGTCGTTGGTTGAATAAAACTTCCTAACTTATCAGATGTCATTTCTTAGGGTTGCGCCACGTGTTTTACAAAGTAAAAAGTAGCCTGGAATTTATTACCAAACAGTGTAACAGCAATAAAATAATCTCCTTTAAATAACCGAGATTGGAAATCTAATGGGTAAGTGAGCCTTGTGATCTTCTTAAAACAATCCCAAGTCTGCTTTTTGCCTTCAAAACATGCGACGCCGTTGTTTCATCATTATGTCCTTTCAAAAAATTTCAAAATAAAAATGCACCTTTCAGAATAACCCTAGATCACTTTTCGTATTCTCTGAAACTCTTTGCGAATTTTCAAAGTCTTTCTTCAACAGCCTTCAAGAACGCTTTGAAGAACTCATCAAAGAAACCAGTTCTTCCCAAGAAACGCCTTCGCCTTCAGACTTCTATTACAACCTTGCAATTGAGAGATAAGTTCTTTATCACTGAATCTTCTGTTAATTTTCTGAACCTTCTTCTTTGCTTGCTATTTGGAAAAGAACCTTATAGAAAAAACTAGAACAAACCCCTTTCACTTCGAACCAAACAAATCTAATCTCTTCTTTTTCAACTGTAAACGGAAAGAAACCCAAATACCAAAAATGGCTTCTGCTTCAAAGAAACCTGACAACCTTAACTCTACCATTGAAACCTAAGCTCGAAGTTTCCTAGCTGCCATCTTGGCAATCGATGGGACAGAGGATAAAGATCAAAATGTCACTGCAGAAATTTATGGAGAATTTGAAAATGATACCACTCTTTGAGCCTTGGGGCCAAGATATGTGGAAGGGATAACGCCAACCGTTCTACCCGTATACTCGAACTATAGAACAAGAATTCACAAGTCCACTTGAAGTTTGGTATAAAGTGCTTTAACAACTTGGAGCACCTAAGTAAAACAGCCATCAGTGATCGGATCCAATTTTAAAACTATTTGACAAGACTGAACCAATCAAACACACTTAAGTCTGTATGACAGATGCACAATCCAAGAAACACAACCAGCAAGCATTTCAAATATTCATGTGAGGAGTGACAACCTAGGCACTGAAGGAGCCATTAAAATAGGCATCTCAGTGCTAGCCACAACTAGAGTGAGGTGTGTGATGCTAGATTAGATTCAGTTCATCAGTTGCAATATTATCAACTATAAAACAAAGTCTAAGAGTATATGACAGAGAGTTAAACTCAAGTTATACAAATGGCAAATAAACCCAGCAATCACAAGGAGGAAACACACAAGTTGTTCACCCAGAAAAACCTCAAAGGGTTAAAAAACTGGGGGTCTTATTCGCTGACCGGGCAATCTAATATGTTGAGGTTCAATACAAAGTCTATATCAGCACACAAGTTCATTTACCTACTCTAAAGCTAAGTAGCAGCTAGCATACCCACTTTGTGCAACCATCAACCAACAAGTTTAGAGTCAAGGCAGCTCATCCTTTAGCTCACCAACTCGCAGCACCCATTTACAGCTTGCTTGTGGATTTTAGATATGAAAGTGATATGCAATATTTTGGGTTAACAAGATCAACTCCTTCAACCAAACAAGATTTGAAGAGGCCAATAAAAACCCAAATCTAAAAACTAGAGTGATGTGTTTATGCTTTTGAAGAAATCTGAAACCCATACACAAAACCCATTTAGTTTTTAGATAAAACAGATCAAGAGATGAATACAAGAAAATTTTCAAAGAAAAACCTTCAACTCTTGAAAAATAAAATACCCATTTGATCTCTCTAAACACTCAGCTCAAAAGCTGCTCAAAAGCATTCCAAAAATGAGAGAGACAAAGAGAAAAAAGCTGCCCAAAAACCTTCCAAAAATAAGAGAGATAAAGAGAATGAAAGGGGCTGCCCGTACCTTATAGCAGCAGCCACACACGCACACCCACACCCTTCCACATGGCAACCAATGATAGGTTCAAGTCTTAACAAACTTTCAGGACAGCACACAACTGAATATGCTAAAAGGGTATCTAAAGATTCGTGTGAGAGAAAGGCTGAGATATTTTGAAAAAGTTTCATTTTCAGAAAATAGTTGGAGAAGATGATAAATAATGCAAAATGAAATCTATTAAAGATGATGTGGGCTAGAGAATAAATGAAGAGAGTAAAAGCCCAATTATAAGAAGTCAGAAAATCAAACATGTGCAAATACCCATGTAGGAGAGTGACCCACATAAAAGACTCATGTGGAATCACTTAAATATATAAGATAGTATGTGCAGTGCCCGTGCCTGAAAAATGCAGTGTATGATATGTGATAGACTAGTCAAAACATGCACTATTCTGTAAAAATCTGATGTTACGTGAAATGCATAACATGGGTATTACCTTAGGCATGTGAGATGTAAAACCAGTTGTGTAGTCTTCATTGCACACTCAAATGGTCCTAACTTAATTTAGAGCTTGTGTGAGGTTCAAAAATAAAATGATTACAAGCTATTTTGTCAAGGAAATTGCCAATACAAATTTTGAAACTAAAAATCTCCCCCTTTGGCTTTCCTTGACAAAACACCAACCCAATAACCTCACATAACACTCAACACACAAAGCCCAATCTGCTTATACTTTGAGAGATACAAACACCTGCAAGGAAGAGCATAACAACACAAGATATCCAAATTTCTCCCCCTTTTTGTCATGGAAAGACAAAAGGGATAGACAATTAAAGACAATGATTGACAATTAATGATAGACAAGAGAGATAGCGACAATGAATAACAGCAATATGGTCCAAGCATAGAGTATGGATACAAACAAACAATGAAGCAAGGAAACAGTGAAGATACTTGAAGCAAGTAGTTCAAAAAATAGCTTCCCCTTAAACAGAACTCAACCTAAACTAGTACTCCCCCTAAATAGTTATTTCCCTAAACAGCTAAGGAGCCTATGGTGCGTCAGCTTGGGTAGTGAACATGAGAGAGAAACTGGGCCAACATGGAATGACAAATAAAACACAAATGGACCAAATAGAATAACAACCATACCAACCTTCTTCCACAGATGGGCCTCGTGAAAGCTAGAGGTGAAATGAGCTAATGACTAAAATTACAAGAGAGGGCACATATAAGGCTCAAACAACACATCTAACAAAATGGCTCGAGAAAGTGTAGGAAACTTAGATATTATAGTTTGCCCCTGCACACTATGTAAAAATTTATAGCACCATCATCATAGTGTAGTGTACGAGCACTTGATTATGGAAGGCATGGATCATTTCTACACTACTTGGGTCCTTCATGGGGAAAAGTCTAGTGTGTCCATGATGCATGAAGATTTGGAAATGCTGGATACATATCAGATGTATCGAGATCAAGTATGTTTTCAAGATGAGAATGTGTCACACCAAACAAGTGAGAGGATAGAGGAAGAGACATCAAATTTAGTTAGAGATGCAGAAAGTCCTCTATATCAATTATACCAACCTGGTATAACAATTCTTGTCTCCAATTTTCATGTGTCACCACAATGATACACCTACCAACTTTCCAACTTAAATTTCATTCTTTTTAATCTATTTGGCAAATCACTCAAACACAAGTTAGCAAATACTCCATTTAATCACATTTAATTGCCAATCATAAACTTAATTTACTTCACACTTGGCTCGAGTTAAATGTACTTCAACACATCGTTCTAATCACCATTCACAACCATATCATTCCTTCTTAACTTGATTCCAATAGTTGCCTTAAATTTTGCTTTAATATCCCTCCTCAACTTATCCAAATAGATGCACCACTTCTGCTTATCCTTTGATTACATAGCAATTTATGCTAAGGTCTCAATTAAATCACAATTGAAACTTCCATTAGAACTTCATAACACCTCGAACTAGATGCAAATCTCCACGCTCTAGCTAACCACGATCCAAGCATACGAAAATTCATACTTCATCCAAATCTCAACTATGTCGCCTCTTTGATACCTAATCGCTCTAGGGCGAATCTATAATCACTACATAGGTTACCAACCATAAAAGATACAAGGAAATTCATGTTTCATCAACTCCTCAAGAGATTAACTATAAACTCTTTAGAATAAATCTTTAATCAAGCATAGAAGGCTATCAAGATGATTTCCCCACAATAGCTCTTAAAATCGTTAATTCAAATGACAAACTAAACGATTAAAAATCCAAGTGCTCAACTCAATTTCTCCACTTCATTTCTAAATCCAATAAGTTTCAAACTAGGTTATTTAACCCATCCAAAGGCTTGAATAGGATTGCTCAAATCAAACTAATGGCGTCATGCCAAAACTTTTTTTAAAAAAGGTCTCGATAAAAATNAAACTAGGTTATTTAACCCATCCAGAGGCTTGAATAGGATTGCTCAAATCAAACTAATGGCGTCATGCCAAAACTTTTTTTAAAAAAGGTCTCGATAAAAATTGATCGAATCAAACATAAGCTCAACCATCACAATTCCTCTATGATTCTTCTTCCTTAAACAAAGGTGACCTGATACTTCACGCTCTAACATAACGATTTAACGTTAAATGAATAACCATACTACCAAAACTTTCCACAATTCCTTGAAGATTGGCAACGTCGAGTCATAAAACGAAATTTACACAACTAGAAGGATGCACACTAGCTGCGGAGTCTACGAAACTTAAAACCTCATGCATTAATACAAAGTTGACAAGACCACCCCCGAATCTCACCCTGAAACCCCGGAGTGATCCTATGGGGATGTCATTCCCTTACGACATGGCCCCAATCCTATCGATAAATCAGTGGCAAATCCTTTAATGAAGACATAATCAAAAACCAAAATGATATGCCTTGAATATATAACCACAGTAAGATCCGAAATTCTCCAAGTACTTTCAACTTAGTACAACAGCCTACACAGATAGAAATCTTAACATATCACCGAACGAGTGAATCATAGCATATTTATCAGAGTTATACAAACCTCAAAGATAACTTAAGCGGAAATTAAGAATAGAAAGACGTTCGTCCTACTACGTCTTGAACGTCTCAAAAGTAAGAAGTGACTCAACACTAGCTGTGTGACACCCCGGAACAGCCGAAAACACCACAGTAGCACCCGTCTTAAAGATCCCAAGACTACAATACCCCTTACCTCTGAGTATCGTAACCTCAAGCTCCTTAAAACGAGTTAAGCCCTTTTTAGTTGTCAAACCAGGTTGGATCAGAGTAGTAAAGTACAGCAGAAACAAATTTCTGAATACTCATTAGATTAAAATATTAAAGTACCAACCTGAGTGGGTTATAAGTTTAGAAAACGATAACCCTAAACACTACATAAGCAAGTAGTAATTTACAGAAACAGTAGATAAACAAATATGCCAGGGCAGTCTAACCCACTCCAGAGTAATTCTGCCATAGATAAAGTGGTGCAACAAATTGGACTCATAGGTAGCTAATGGGAAATGCCACCTACAAGGATGAAAGAGAAACACCACCACTGAACCAAAGAAAGGATATAAACCAGATAAGATAGATGTTGACAATTTGCAAGTGCCATGCCCACGACCTCAATCCTGGTCGTCAATAACTGGGTTACCTACACTCACAAGAGTACAGTAGGGGGTAAGCATCACATACGATCATTGCTTCCCCTCAGGGGAGATCCTGCTCAGGTTTGAAAACAATACTTGAAAGTATATAGATATAGGAGTTTCAGAAATATAGGCAAAACAATGCACATCCAAAATCAGCAATAAGGATAGCAAAGAGAAAGAATAAGCCAATATAAATAATGCCAATAATCAGTGAGTAAAACCCTTGCATGCTCATACAGCTTTTCTAATGAAAATCTCATCACATGACAAAGTTTAGATACTTACTTCCAACCGATCACGAACGGCCAACTACTAGTATCGGAATTTCAACCACCTCTTCGATACTATAGTGAGAGTATCCATTTACCTGGTAATACCACCTAGGTTAGCCTCCCCGAAGGACATTCGACTAACCCATCCGTACTACCCCTCCGGAGGTTTAGGGGATCGAAACCCAAGGTCACAACACGTGCCTTTTACTCTCAAGTTGCCAGAATCTGAGTATCAGAAAAACACACACAGATATGCCATACAAAAATCAGGCACTTTTTCTGTGAAAAACCTTTTATAAACATATATATGAAAATAGATAGGAAATCCTTTAACCGGGACATGTTACCTCCCCTACCTGTTTTACCATGAGTGTCCCTATCCTTAAACTTTTTGCCTGTCCTTGTCTCGGTCCCTATCCTTATCCATGTTCCATGATGTAAATTTTTATTTATATTTACTAGCAATAGAACGAATCTTTGTAGTAAAGGATTTGTAAGAGCGAGATCGAACCCAAGGGAATGTTTAATAAAATGGATGCATGTAATATAGACTTTGATTAATTTAAAACTAACCTAGTTTAGAAAGATTGATAGTTGATTTTTGAGTTTTACTATACTAGATATTGTATGTAGATATTGTTCTTACTTAAAAACTATAAACTTTAAGCAACCCAAGTGAACCAAAACTAAGAAACAACTTGAGTTCAAATAGCTTATATTAAAACAATTGATTATAAAGCAAAAATGTAGAAAGAATTTCTAACTACCCATGATAAATGATATTATGGGAGGAAAAGTTAATTCTTTCTCATTTTATGAACAAAATCTAGAGTTTGTAAGATCTGAATGGTGGGAAATTAACAAAGGAAAGCTTACTTGATAATTTTCATGGTGGTGCTTCCCCCTCACCTTGGTGAGGAGGTTTAGTGACCACCAATGTCACGTCCCGAATGTCACGCCCCGACCCTCGGGCACGTGAAAAACAGCTAAAACTGTGGGCCCTTTTCTGAAACTGTGAGCCATGAATGTAAAATAATTTACTGAAACAACCGTAATTTCACAAAAGCACATTTATAAAATCAAGCTGTAAAACCTTTTACATGAAAATCAAACCGTAAAACTAAGTTATGAAATGCTGCTGATCCCACTACCTCGTTTTCTCTCCATTGTCTCCTCAGCCTG